>RJWJ010036001.1:0-16335 GCA_004363605.1 Indri indri
AAGAGGAGGAGGAGGAGGAAGAGGAGGCGGAAGAGGAGGAAGCGAAGGAGGAGGAAGAGGAGGAGGAGGAGGCGGAAGAAGAGGAGGAGGAGGAGGAAGAGGCGGAGGAGGAAGAGGAGGAGGAGCATCCGAGTCAGGGCTGGCAGGGGGCGAGGGGGCTTTAAGTGTAGATTTCAGCCCCACTCCAGACTCCTAAATCTTAGGAGATTTAGGAGATGGGTTTGGGGTACAAAAGTCTCCGTTAAAAAAAGAAAAACAGCATCCCGGAAGATTCTTACACATAAAATTTAAGAACCACCAGTTTAGATGTAAAGTGTGTTCCATGTTTAATTTTTACTTGTCCTTATTAAATATCTGTAGCAAAAGCCACAAGTTCCAGCAGAGGTGGATGTTACTGCATGAAACGAAAAAAACTTTGGCAGGAAAGTGGGATGTGACAAGCCCTATGTTCCAGAGCAGGAAAATGAAGCTGCTTCCTTGGAGAAGGTGTCTGCCCAGGAAGGGGCTTCTCCGCCACCCACTTCCTTGCCTTTTCCAGCTTCCCTCCAACTTCTACTTGCACCATCTCCTTCCCTGACTCCGGCCTCCCCCTGTAAGGACCCTGCGCTGACTGACGCTGAGTCCACCCAGGTCGTCCAGGGTCCTCTCCCATCTCCAGGTCCTTAACTCCATCATGGCTGCAAAGTCCCCTTCCCTTGCAGGTAGCACATTCGCAGACCCTGGTGATTAGGACATAGACGTCTTTAGGGGCCACTGCCTGCCACAAAGATCTGGGGCAGAAACTAGAAAACGGACCCAAGGAAGAGAATCACTGTGATGTCCAGGGTCAACTTGGGGGTGTCAGGTCCCCAGCAGGGCAGTGTTCATGAGCTCAGCTCCTGGGCTGTACCTTGAGGGGCAGCTGGACCTCACCTTCAGCTAATGCCGGGGGTATTTCTTTTGTCACACATCTGTCCTTTTGGGTAAGATGGGGTAGGGCTGATTGCTTCCTTTGCTGTCTACAGAGTCAGCGAGACCAAAGTGATCTTGAGTCAGGCTCTTTCTACGCTAGGCAGACTTCCTAGCTTCTCTGATCCTGAGTTGCCTTCTCTTCAAAACGGAGACACTAATCCAGACTTCGCAGGATGGTTGAGGATTAGAGGCTGTAACACACGAGCTGCTTGCACAAGGAGGCCGCGAGAGAAATGTCAGTTTCTTTCCCTCTTGTAGTTAAAATTTCCATCTACTCAGTCCTTCATCCAGGGACTGAGACTCGTCCGTAAAGATGCAGGAACATGAGAGCAAATTAAGTCCAAGAGTAAATGCTATTTGCAACAATTTCTCATTTCATATGGGGATTAAGAAACATACAGCCTCATTCACGGCTTCCTCAAAAGAGTGCCAAGCACGACAATAAAAGCGAACAGATGTAGAACGAAGCACATTTGGCATGCAATAGGTGTCGAATTAATTTCCCCCAGACCCGTTAAAGACAAAAATCTTACTAATAGCGTGCTTTGACACTTTTCCAAATTCTTGGAATGCGAACACATGAACAAGGCATTTGTTCTACAAAGTGCCTCGCCTCTCACCTGAGCTCTCTAGGAGGCTGGGTGGCGGAGAAGCCCCTTCCTGGGTAGACACCTTCTCCAAGGAAGCAGCTTCATTTTCCTGCTCTGGAACATGGGGCTTGTCAAATCCCGCCTTCCCGCCAAGGTTTTTTTCCTTTCATGCAATAACATCCCCCTCTGCTGGAACTTGTGGCTTTTGCTACAGATATTTAGTAAGGACAAGTAAAAATTAAACATGGAACACATTTTACATCTAAACTGGTGGTTCTTAAACTTTATGTGTAAGAATCTTCTGGGATGCTGTTTTGTTTTTTTTTTAGTGGAGACTTTCGTACCGCAAACCCATCTCCTAAATCTCCTAAGATTTAGAAGGAGTCTGGAGTGGAGCTGAAATCTACACTTAAAGCCCCCTCACCCCCTGCCAGCCCTGAGTCGGATGCCGTGGACGTCCCAGGAGAACCCCACTGAATTCCAGATGAAGGGAGGTGGGTGGTGGAAAAACAAGGACCAGGCATCCAAGTCCCCCCTCTGAGAAGATCTAGAAGGAAACGGGGAGAGATTTGTTTAAGCTCAAGAAATTGCATCTTGAAGGCAGACAGAAAAGGAGGGGAAGGAAGAGCCGCTAAAATTAATAATGACAATAACAATTGTGTTAGTTTCCCACGGCTGCTGGAGTCAGACGTCCACACTCAGTCTCACGGGGCTAAACCAAGGTGCCGGCAGGGCTGTGTTCCTTCCGGAGGCTGCAGGGCAGAATCCGTTTCCCTTCCTTTTCCAACCTCTAGCAGCCACTGTGTTTCTTGGCTCATGGCCCCTTCCCCATCTTCAAAGCCACTGTGCTTCCCCCACCGCCCTCCCGTAAGGACCCTCGTAATTACACTGCTCTCCCTCCCCGCTCCAGATAATCCAGAATCATCTCCCCAGGTCTATATATGCAAATGACGTATTTAAATGTGCTCAATCCTGGTTGGTTAAAAATAACTGGGTCCCAGTTGGGTAGTTTCTAAGCCAAAGACCAGAGGTCTCTGTTGGACGCCCCTTTCGGGCAGCTGGTGCGGCTGGTGGAAGTTTTCAGCAGTGGTTCCCAGCTGCGTGACCGCCCTTCTCCCGCCCGCCAGGGCTGCTCGGTTCCTGTCATCTTACTTTGGGCATCTCTGTCAGTCACAGAGAGTCCATCTCATTTGGGGAAACTGAGGCCTTATTTGCAGTTGCATTTTACAATCACATAACCTGGAGATGCATCCAGTTGTGTGAGATCGAGGTCGTTCCTTCGCACTGCTGTGGAGTATCCATCGCGTGAGTGTCCCTCGCGTTTCTGCATTTTGCTGTTGACGGATGTGGTGGGCAGACCGAAGGTGGCCCCAAGACCCCCACCTGCTGGTGTTCATGCCCCTGCGAGATCCCCTGTCCTTAAGAGTGGGCAGGGTTTGTGACATGCTTCTAACCAACAGAACACAGCAACTGTGATGGAATTCGCCTCCGTGGTTACGTGACATAGGACTGTGACCTCAGTCTTGCAAGGGGACTTTCTCCCTTGTGGGCTTTGATGAAGTGAGTGACATTGTGGGGAGGCCCATGTGGCAAGGAACCGAGGGTGGCCTCCTGCTGACATCCAGAAGGAAACCGAGGCCCTCGGTCTCACAGCCACAAGGAACTGAACTCTGTCAACAACTGTGTGTGCTTGGAAGCAGACCCTACCCTGATGAGCCTGGAAATGAGACCACCCTGGCAGACACCTTGCTGTGGTCTGAATGTTTCTGTTCCCCTCGAATTCATACGGTGAAATCCTAACTCCCAAGATGATCGTGTTAGCAGGTGGGGCCTTTGGGAGGTGATTGGGTCATGAGGGCAGAGCCCTCACCAATGGGATCAGTGCCCCTCATAAAAGAGGCCTGGGACAGACCCCTCAGCCTTTCCACCATGTGAGGACATGGCAAGGAGTCACCTGTGAACCAGGAAATGGGCCCTCACTAGACACCGAATCTGCTGGTGCCTTGATCTTGGACATCCCAGCCTCTGAACTGTGAGTAGCAGATTTCTGTTGTTTATAAGCTACCTGGTGTTTGGTGTTTTGTGTAGCAGCCTGAATCGAATAAGACACACCTGGATTGCAGCTTTGTGTGATTCCCAGGCAAAGTCCACACCCAAACTCCTGACTCTCAGAAACAGCGAGGTCAAAACTATGTGTTGTTTTAAGCTGCGCCTTTTGTGGTACTTTGCCATGCAGCAATATAAAAGTACTGCGGTGGTCATTTGGATGGTAGCCAGGTTCGGGCTTTTAAAACCCTGGGCTGCCATGAACACCCGAGTCCATGTCTTTCGGTGAACGTGTGAACACGCATTTCCCGGGTACGTGCCTAGGCAGGGACTGCTGGGATCTAAGGGGGGCTTATGTTCCACTCCAGTGGATTCTGCCAACAGTTTTACAAAGCAAGTTACATTTACATGGACAAGGATGAGATTCAAAGCCTGCTCTGCTGAGCTCGGAATCGATATAGCCTGTGTCAGGATTTGGGGTGGGCCAAGGGGACACAAGGTGACTTCTCTTTCCTTAGCATCAGTTGCATGTGTCTTTATAGCTCTGTATACATTGGCCAGGAGCTCATACTTCGTGACAGTCATTTCTGCTTATTTTATACTTGGGGTCTCATAATTTGAGTCTCATAGTCTCTTAATCCCAAGCCTCAGAAACACCCTGTGTTTCTCTGATCCAAAAATATTCAGAGGGTGTCTTAGAATGGAATCTTATCACAATGTAATTAGAAAATGTTGAGATTGCTACACATTTATTTCCAGGCAGCTCAGCACTGGTCCACATCTGTAATCTTAGCTTCCTAAGCAGTAACACATGCAACACACAGTACTTCGAACACCTACTATGTGCCGAGCTCTCACAGAGTAGCATGGTTGCTTAAGTGTGGTGAAAACAACAGGCCCCAGGCTCACACACCTCAGTCTGCATGGTTCTTGTACTGGTTATCCATTGCTGCATAACGAATCAGCCCAAACTTAGTGGCTTAACAACAGTTTCAGTGGGTCAGGAATTCGGGAAAAGTCAGCTGGGTACTTCTGGCTCAGGGTCTCTCCTGCGGTTTCAGTCCAGTGTGGCTGGAACTGCAATGGCAGGGAACCGGAGTGTATGAGGGCTGGTCAAGCATCTCTCTCTCTCTCTGTCTCTCTCTCTCTCGCTCGCTCTGTCTGTCTCTCTCTCCCTGCTTCATGTGGTCTCAGGGCTTCTCCATGTGGTCTCTTTGTATGGCCCTCTTGCTAAGATTCTAGAAGAACACGTGGGACACAAGAAGTAGTATTCTAGCCATCTTTGGAACATGAAATTTGCTGTAACACATGAACATAGCTGGAGTGTGGAAAAGCAGCATAGCTCAGAGATGAACATCTCAGGCCTTGGAATCAGCTCAGAATGGGTTCAACTCTTGGCGCTTCCACTGACTAGCTGTGTGACCTTGGGCAAGTTACATAACCTCTCTGAGCCTCAGTTTTCTCATCTGTAAAATGGAGAGAATAATAAAGCCCATGCTTCATGGGGTTATTCTGAGAATTAAATGAGATCAGACATGTAAAAGCATAGCACCTTGCCTAACATGTCTTAAATGCTCAGAAGGGCTGAAATAATCACTATTATTGAAAATCATAGCAGTCCAAGACCACTTAGTCTAAGGAGTAACCGATCCCTTGTGTCAATGCGGGAGTGCCCAGGAACCTGGCAGTGCATCCTACATACGATATGGATTTAGCCCCAACAAACATTTTCACATTAACTTGGGTCTTGGTGAGGACACTGAGTTATCAAGAAGAGATTGCATTGGATTGAATCGAGTTATTAAGTCAGAAATTGTGAACTTTTGTAAACACCAGAACACTGTAAACACTTCGGCACTGAGCTCTCTAACATCAGGCATTGTGCTTTATTTGTCCTTGTAACACCAGGGCCGGCAGCTGGCACGGAGTCATCGCTCCCAAATGCTCGTGGCGTTGAATCGCATCTAATAAAGGATGAAACTCAGTGTGCCAGAAGATGTACAAATTCATAACATCTTAGGATGCTGGGTAAATATAGGTTCTTTTTTCCATCCAAAATGGAAATGCAAAAAAATATGACTTGTTATTAAAAGTCATGCATGCTCACTGTAATTTAAAAAAAGAAAACCTGGCAACTCAAAAATATATTTAAAAGACAGTTTTTAAAAAATCACCGAGAAATAACTACTATTAACATTTTGGTGAACTTTTCTCCAGAATGCTTTTTTGAAAAAATAAAAATAGCGTCATGGTATAATGATGTGTAATTAGATACTTTTCACGTGGCAACGTATGATCACCAGATGAGGGACACATGCATTCACGGGGAACCAGCACGGGAGCAGGAGGAGAGAGACACTGGGTGTTCACTCTTCTCTCGCCTTTTGCACGACCACCCTGCAGGTGCCTGGATCCCTGACCCGGGGCCCAGCCCTGTCCAGCCCCGCTCTTCCCTCTCCGTCCTGTCAGCCACTGCCTCTCACAGGGTCTCTTCTTGGTCCTCCCCACCCTCCTCAGCTGCAGGGTGCATTCAACTCCCTGCCCCCTCCCATCTCCGAGAAGCAGAAGGACAAACACCTGTGGGTTCTTGAGCCCCCAGCACTGTGCCAAGAACCTTACATACAATATCCCAGTTAGTTTCCACACTGCTCTAGGAGGGGCGTACTGTCACCACCACACCCACTTTACAGATGGGGAAGTTGAGGCTAGAGAGGTTAAGTAACTTGCCTACTGCCACAGCATGCAAGTGACGGATCTAGGATTGGACACAGAAAGGAAGACCCGGCATCTCTGCCCTGACCCCTTCACACTGTGCTGAACTCCGGAACTAAACAAGAGGTGGAAATACATTTATCGAGTGTTTTCTCAAACTTCTTCATGTCACTGAAACACCAACCCTTTAAGGAAGGCCGTTTTGTTTTATTTTATGACAAGGAACATAAAGCTCAGAGAGGTTAAATAATCTGCCTGGAGTTTCACAGCTAATTAGCCAGCGAGCCAGCATTCAACCCCCACTGCCCAAGGTAGAAGCTGATTTGCCCCACGCTAGCACAGGCATTCCTGGTCACACCCCACCACGTCTAGATGGGTTCCAGGTCTTACTAGAAAGAAACCAACCTTTGGAGTAACCAGAGTATCAGCACGTTGCATGCAGTCTGCAGCCAGACTGCCTGGGCAACCTCGGACAAATCACTTAACCTCTCTGGGCCTCACTTACCAGATCGGTAGAACATGCAGACGAAAGTAGAACCTGTCTCGTGGAGTTGTGAGGTTAAATGAATGAGCTTATGTGAAGCATTTAAGACAATGTCTGGCTCCTGGTCAGTGCAACACCAGGCTTGCTATTACTACCATTGATAGAGGCCAGAGTTTGATACAACATATTACTTTCCCGGCTGCATTGCCAGCCTTGGAAGGTATGATAGTTTCCTGTGGCTGCTGTAACAAATGACCAAAAATTTAGTGGCTAGAAACACCTCAGATATATTATCTTACAGTTCTGGAGGTCAGAAGTCCCACACGAGTCCCACAGAGCTAAGGTCAAGGTGTCAACCAGGCTGCCTGCCTTCTGGAGGCTCCAGGGGGGCCTCTGTCCTTTGCCTTTTCCTGCTTCTAGAGGCTGCCTGCATTCCTTGGCTTGCAGCCCCTTCCTCCCCCTTCCTCAGCAGCATAGCATCTTCAGATCTTTTTCCTTCTAACACCAGATCATCCAGGATAATCTCCCCATCTCCAGGTCGTCTGATTAGCAGCCTTAATTCCATCTGCTGCCTCATTCCCGTAACCTCGCACATTCACAGGTTCCAGGGAGGAGGACGTGGACATCTTCAGGGGGACATCTTTCTGCCAGCCATAGAATGGTACCCAGCAGCTGCTGCCCCACATCTCCACTCAACTTCTCAGGGCACCCCATTCAGATGACAAGGAGGTCCCTCGTGGCTGCCTACAGGCCTCTGTGGCCTAGAGACTTTGGTCTTTCGGAGTTACAAAAATGAAGACTCTACCAGTTCTCAAACTTGCTAACAGTAGCCACCTCCATCAGCCCGACTCTGAGGTGCTGTGTTAAAAGACTTCATCTCCAACACTGCTTATAATCCTGCTTCTCTATCGATTCCAACAACACAATGTTATTTAATTGCAGCAAAACGGTAACCTACTTCTAATCTTTCAACAACAGACATACATTAAGCAGCTACTGTATACCAGCTACTAGGTTGGGCAATAGGAATTTAAAGGTAAGTGGGACATAGGCCCTGTCTTTGGGGAGTTTAGTGCTGGGACATAGACAGTGGGAGGAAGGCAGACACATGTTAAAAGAAAAAAAAGTCGTTGGAAAACAGCTTGTCATTAGGTAGTAAATAGAGACCTGCCTCCGTGCAGGTTTTAAACACAACAAAGGCTCAGCTTTTAAAAATCCACATGCCCTGCTCTGGACCAATTAAATCAGAACCTCTGGGTGTGCAGGCCTGGCATGAGTATTTTGTAAAGCTCTCGGGTGATTCCAGTGATCAGGCGATGCAAAAACTGGTGTCCAGCACTGTCTCCAGCACTGTCCCCAGGGGTTCTGATTTAATCGGACTACAGTGCAGTCTAGGCATTGAATTTTTACACTCCCCATGCGATTTTAAAGCGCAGCGAAGTTTGAGAACCACTAGTCCAGAGCCACAGTTCTCAATGGTGGGAGTGGCGGTTCTGTCCCCCGGGGAATCTGGCACCGTGCAAAGACATTTTTGGTTGTTTGGACCAGGAACTCCTCCTGGCATCCACTGGGTCGCAGCCAGCGATGCTGGTAAACACCCCCAGTGCACAGGACAGCCCCCAGAACAAAGAATGATCCACCACAAGTACCCATTGGGTCGAGGTTGAGAAACTGGTCTAGAGAGACCCTGGCACATGTGCCCCAGGACCAGGAGCTGTGTCTAAGGATGTTCATAGTAGCTTTGTAACAGCACAACAAATAAACCTGGACTTAACCCAAATGAAGATGTAAGTCCGCAGCAGCACATGCATGACACAGACAACGTCAGTGAGCTATCGGTGGGGAAGGGGCATAAACACAGCAGGGGTGGGAGAACGGGGTCTTCCCTGGGCAGGGAAGGGGTCTCCCGGGACCGTGGCTGCATTCCCAGTTAGCCCCGGTGAGGTTTTGAGTCTCTTTTCTTTCTAGGGTGCTCAGCTAGTTTGACATTTCATGGGAAATTTTATCCTATTTGGTCTTTTTAAGTAATTTGGGCAATTCAAGTAGAGGGAAAAAAATCAATATGCATGAAAGTATTTCCTACAGTGTGATTTTATATATATATATAAAAAATAAAAAATAATTAGAAATTATGTAAATATCCAGAAATGGCAAAGTGATTAAGACGATTATGGTACATCAACTCAATTGAATGTTATGCAGCCATTAAAAAGGATAATTATGAAGGTGATTTAGAAACATGGGAAATGTTTGCGATACGGCGGGAAGTGAAAAGAACAGAAAATAAACAGCACAAGCACAGTGATTACAACTCTGAAAAATATGTTGGCCTGTGGACAAATACTGGAAGGATTTGCAGAAATAAAAGCTGCACTGATTAAAATGCTAAGATTGTGGGCAATTTATTTTTTCTTTTTTGCAAGATTTTCTTTTATGCTGTTTTTTTTAAATACTTTAAGTAGACATCTTTTGGGACAACTGCCCAGCCCACAGCCCTCTTGTCTCAATGCTGTGTCCCTACCCTAAAGGGTAAAGTCCCAGCAACCCCACTGGCT
Source organism: Indri indri (assembly GCA_004363605.1). Taxonomy (NCBI): domain Eukaryota; kingdom Metazoa; phylum Chordata; class Mammalia; order Primates; family Indriidae; genus Indri; species Indri indri. The sequence goes on from RJWJ010036001.1 coordinate 9,339, forward strand.
GTATGTGGCCCTGTATCCCGGCTTGGTACTTGGACACTTGATCCAGCACCCAGATCGCTGGGTGCCCTGTTCATCCCCCAGAAAGCAAGAAAGCCCCTGCCCTCAAAGCCCACTTGCAAGATGGAGAATCATGTCCACCCTGTGTTCTCAGAGGGCTCCTCGATGCTCTGCCGTCATCCTTTGTACCTGGAGGAGCCTGCTCGTTCTCAAAAGAGCACAGTGGGTCCTGGCTGGGATTTCTTTTGCATTCCATTAGATCTGCCCTCAAGACCTTCAAACTCCCTCCAGTCTCTCAGAGCCCATGCCAGAAATCTCCAGCAGGGATAGTCTGAAAGGGGGTGTGTGTGGAGGATACAGGCCAACTGTGATTCCAGCTACCGTCAATGCCCACGCCTCCTCCCAGTCCGTGCCAGTCCTCCCTCGGTTTTTAAAGTCTTTCTCAAAACTGGTCTCACAATCTAACAATTTGGGAGGAAGGGACGGGAAGCAGAGAGACAGAAGAAGGGGCTGGAGAGGGGAGAGGGGAGGAGCCACTGTTGCCAGGCTCTGTATGCGATGCTAAAGCATTTGTTTGTTAAGCAAATGAATGCCGTGGTTAAATGGAGAGTCTGGAAAGTTCACTGGCAGGTGACACAGAGCATGGATTGGACAGAGCAAGCCTGGAGGCAAGGAAATGACCCGCAGTGGTCCTGGTGAGAAGTGAGGGGGCTACAGGCACAGTGGGCCAGCAAGCAAGGTTGGATCCAGGAGTCCTTTTAAAGTAGAAATCGATAAAACTTGGATGTTAAAATGAAGGGCAGGGCAGAGATTATAAAAAAAACTCTGCTTTTGAGCTTGGAAAAACGGATGGGTCGGTTTTTCTTTTTTTCATCCCGTAACTATTTCTGGTCTGTGTTTACATGTTACGTCCTCAGAGAGGCCTTTCTCGACCACCGGATCCGCAGCAGGAAGCCCAGCCCTGCTCTGCCGTTTTACGCCACTCCACCATTCCCTTCCTTTTTAACACGTACCACAATTTGCAGTTAGTTTATTGTCTGTGTCCTTCACTGGACTGTAAACACCATGAAGACAGGGTCCAGTCAATTTTTATCCCCAAGCCTAGCCCAGGGCCTGGCACATGCCAGGTGGTTAAGAAACATTCTTTTGAATGAATGAATGAATGAATGAATGGAGACCAAGGAAGGAGGGACAGGCTGGGGAACAAGATGCTCGGGAGAGCCCTGCTTTCGGCATCCACGAGAAGCCCTCCAGCAGGCAGTGGGAAGCCAGGAGGGCCGGGGCTCTGGGAGTCAGCGGTGTAAGAGGACCCCGACAATGACCGAAGAGTGCCTAGTGTAAACTAAAAATGAAGTCTGAGGCCCCCTGACCGACTGAACCCCCTCTTGGCCAGATAAACCTTAAAAACAGAGTTCCCAGCCTTGAAGGGTCAGGAGAGCAGACTCTCCTCAGTACACCCCCCTCCCTTCCACAGTTTAGACACAACTGACCAGAATGAATGTTAAAACAGAGATTAGATCACAGGACTAGCAGAATGGACTCTTTGTGGCAACAAGATACCAAATGATAAACAGCACCTAAGGCCACGCCAGGCAAGGGTTAAATCATGCACCCCTGCACTTAATGAATAAACTAAGTTCTAACTGCCACAAGGTTTTCTTTTTCTCTAGAGGCTAAACAAGCACTGGCCTTGAGAGAAGCAATGTTAAAAGGATTGCAGCTTCACGAGACGTTGATGCCTACTCCCCTGTTCCACAAGACACAACTACGGCTTTGATTGGACCAGACACTGATTTCGGTAACTTTGCCCTGACCGGATGACCACCAACCATGGGAGTGGTTCTGTGTGTGCTGGAGTCCCGAAAAGACCTTTTGAAGTGTAGGGCCTAACTGTAATACATTTAAATGTTAAGTGTCCACCCCAAGGTGAACATGTGTCGTAGGTAACATGCATGTTTATTCAGTATGCATGCATTAGGACCACCTTCATGAATATTCATACTCCTCCTGTAATCTGCTCAGTATGCAGAGTTGGCCAACCCTTTTAGCTTAAATCCCTCTTACCTTCCCTGCCTAGAAGTGCCTGTTTCCCCGCTTCTGGGCTTCCCAGCCTGTCAGAATGGCCACCTTGCAGTCTGTAACCCTTTATAAGAAATAAAGCTCTACAAATTTATAAACCCTGTGATATTTACTTATTTACTTATTATGAACCTGACAGTGTGAACATAATTGTGTGGTTTTAAGTTAACACTGGGCAGTTAACACTAACAAAAGCATGCCAGAGGGTTACTACAAGCCCTTCTACAGCCCCAGAGTCCTAGGCTCCCCCTAGACAGACAGGTGAGAATCCCTGGCATTCTGATGCTCAGAGCATAGAAATCCGCACGTGCGACGGTTCCCAGGTGACTTTGATGCACGTGGAGGGTGGAGGCGCACGTGCGGTGAGGGAAGTGGATAGGGGGTGAGGCGGTGCGGGCCTTTAGATGCCAGGTGTCAGGACAGGAGGCGGCGGCGGCTACTGAGAGGGAAGGAGGCCCCCGCGGCCGCCCCACCGGGCGCCGGGCCACGACCTTTGGCCACACTTGGCCCAGGGCCCTACTGCGGCGCCGCGCCCGCCGCCCCGCTCCGCCCCGCCGCTCCGCCCTCCGATTGGCCGCCGCCCCCCGGCCTCGGCCAATGGGGCGGGCGCGCGCTGGAAGCCGGAAGCCGGAAGCACGGCAGCGCCGGCTGCGCGCCCCCTCAGCAGCTGTCGCTCGGCGCCATGCGGGGCTTCGGGCCAGGCCAGACGGCGAGGTGTCTGCTCTTGCTGCGTCTCGCCCGGCGGCCGCCGCGGCCGCCCGGGCCCCGGCTGTCTAGCGGGCCGGCGGCGGCGTCTGGTGCCCTGGAGCGGGCCATGGACGAGCTGCTGCGCCGCGCCGTGCCGCCGATGCCGGTCTACGAGCTGCGCGAGAAGACGCCGGCGCCGGCCGAGGGCCAGTGCGCGGACTTCGTGAGCTTCTACGGCGGCCTGGCCGAGGTGGCCGAGCGGGCCGAGCTGCTGGGCCGCCTGGCGCGGGGCTTCGGCGTGGACCACGGCCAGGTGGCCGAGCAGAGCGCCAACGTGCTCCAGCTGCGCCAGCAGCAGCGGGAGGCGGCCGTGCTGCTGCAGGCTGAGGACCGGCTGCGCTACGCGCTGGTGCCGCGCTACCGCGGCCTCTTCCACCACATCAGCAAGCTGGACGGCGGCGTGCGCTTCCTGGTGCGGCTGCGGGCCGACCTGCTGGAGGCGCAGGCCCTCAGGCTGGTGGAGGGGCCGGACGTCCGGGTAAGGCCCCGCCCGGGCCGCCCTTGACCCCCAGGTAGCGGGCACTTGGCAGCGTTCTCCCAGCAGCCTTCACTTAGCCCCCAAACTCCCTTCCTTCCCGTGCTTTCTGAGGCTTGGTGTCCGTAGAGCGCACCCCTGTCTCCCTCCAGTCTCGCCTTGCCGTCCCCACTTACATAGTGCTTACTGGATACTCAGCACTTGTCCACCTTTAAGGTGGCTGTCATGCCTTCTGATTAGTGTGTTCTGTGAAGTCTTTTTTATTAGCCGAGAGGTGTTTCGTCTATGCGGTATACCTGAACTGGAGTATCAGACTGAGTGTCAGGCAGCCTTCTGAAAACCCAGATGGTGTCAGCAAAAGTTAATTGGGCACCCAGTCTTTGTGAGACGGTGTCCTAAGAAGTCCTGTGAAATGCACGAAGATGACAGGACTCAAGGTCACCACTGCCTAAGTCTCGGTGCCTTCTGTGCTCCTGTCTGCTGCATAACTTTGGACAGGGCATTTAACTCCCTGAGTTCAGCCCGAATGGGATGATTCTAAGCTGACACGTTGAGGTAATCAGGTGTTAGCACAATGCGTTCATGTTAGACGCAAATAAATACTTTGAGGTTTAAATAATTATGACCTGAAAAATTTCCTAGAGTTGCATATAGCCCTCTTATACTATTAGTATTAATTGTGGCAGGAACACTAACCTCCCCTTTTAGTGAACGAACAATGATGTAAATGTTTCAGAAAGTTTCTGACATTCAGAACTTTGTTATGTGCAGTTGACTTTAAAAAAATCGAACAGTTGAAGGATTATGTCCTAAGTCACGTAAGAACTCTAACACTGGCATAATAGTTTTCACCTTCATTCCATCAGCCTTAGGTGGGTGATAATTCATATCCCCTTTTACAGTAAAGTAGATAGACACTGAGGTTGTGTGACTTTTCCAAGAACTCAGAGCAAATAGGTATGTCTGTGATCACCCACCCAAATCCTGGGTTCTTTGCATTGCACTTTATATCACCGTCATGCTATGTGAGTTAATCAGAAACTTTATCAGGAACTTTCTTATCTTTTTTTGGCAACTTATCCTTAGATGCATAAAAATTACGTGTAGTTAAGGAGTCCTCATGATAGCAATTTACAATGCTAAGTGTTACCGAGGGCCAGGAACCTGTGGCCATAAGGTTCCTAAACTGAGAACCCACAGTTTATTGCATCAGTCATAGATTTTTACTGTGTTGTATTGTCATGTTCCCGGCTTACCCCCAGTCTGAATGGCTGAGCTTTACTGCAGACATAGTGTTTGAAATGTATTATCCTCCTAATTAGACGATCAACCCCTTGGAAGCAGGGAAGCTTGTTAAAATTGCTTGCATCGCACAGTGATGAATGAGTCGTTGAGACAGACTCCTGGGAGTGCTGGTGTGCGATACGCTTGGCACGCTGATCACTCAGGATCTGTCTTGAGGTCAGACTCCTTCCCACTCTGTCATAGTTCTAAGCCTGGAAGAAAGTCAAGAAGGGCCTGGAAGGTGTCTGCACAGCTGAGGGGGTCCTAATATCAGACATTTGGGCAGCTTTGGCCCTCATTGATTTCTCACATCCCGTCCAGTTCTGCATCCTCTGATCTGTGAGGTGTGTGGAGTACACCCCCTCTCCTCTCCCCTGTGTGGGTAAACTTGGTTATCGCATAGTAGGGAGGAACAGCGTGGCACCTGAACACTGTCACGTGGAGACTTGTTGAGAGGGAGCAGCTGGCCCCTGGGAAAACCTGTCAGCAGTGCTGTGTCCTCAGACGTTCACAGGTTTCCTTGTTTTTTAAACAAGACTGTCCATACACATAAGGGAAAAAAACATCACCTACTGTCAGGCCTAAAGTCACGTGGAATAGGGATATTTATTGAACTGAGAATGAATAACAGCAGCCGGACCTTTGCCCCTGCACATCGTTTGGGTATATCGGCCACAGAAGCCTTTTCTAGTTGCTCTGCCCCGCCTCTTCCATTTCTCTACCCAGAAATCCTAGCTTTATATCCTGTGCATGTAACTGCTAGTATCTAAATCTGTTCATTCCCTTCCCCTTTGCTCTACATAGTTACATAAAGTTTTTAAAAATTCCTATCAGTTATATCATTCTGAGAATAGAGGGCTTTTTTCCTATACGTAGAAATTACTAATTGGGATCTGTTATTGTACTCTTATCACCAGAATCACTTAATGTATATAGTCCATTTTTTAAAAGTAGACTTTATTTTTGAGGGCAATTTTAGGTTCACAGCGAAACTGAGCAGAAGGTACAGAGACTTCCTGTGTACCCATGTCTGCACACGTGCAGCCTCCCCTACTGGCAGCATCCCCCACCGGAGCGGGACATTTGTTACCTTCCATGAACCTGTATGAACTCATTGTCACCCAGGGTCCATGGTTTCCAGTAGAGTCCATTCTTGGTGTTGGACGTTCTGAGGGTTTGGTGTACAGTCCATTTTGATTCTGTTCCTTTTACCTCATTCTGGATGTTGCATCCACGTTAGAGAGACAGTGTGGCTAGAGTAGGAATTCAGCGTTAGAAACCACCAGAAACTCACACAGGAAGCTTTCGTGCAGGGTTCTCAGATCCCCAAGGGCTTTCTTGAATGCTGAGTGCTCTCAGGGGAGTGGGGCGCTCACTCCCGACTGCCCCCATCTCAGCACTGCTGGCTGTGTGCACACTGCCCTGTCGCACAGGGATGCACCTTGCCTGGCCCCTTTTGACGTCTGGACTTGCGAGATACTAAAGTCAAGTGACATGCGCTGGTTTACGGGCGCGCTTCCCCAGGATGCACTCAGTCCACCGCGTGGCCTGTTCCAGGTTCTTTTAACTGAATTTTGTAGGTGCAAAGGCTTTAAGCACTTTTAGAATAAGTGGCAAATGTGAGGCCACAAAATGATGCTGACTCCGTGTATTTTACAGGACAGGTGGATAGAGTGGAAGGAGCACTGAACAGGGAAGGGAGCCAGTTTCTAGTCCCGTCTTTGCCATCTCAGTTAGAGAAGTGATTTTAAGTGGCTTTAGCCATATCACTTAACCCCCCTGGGGCCCGCTGGCTCTGCATTGAGGTGAGACACTCAGTCGATTGTCAGTAAGCCCAGCCGGCCTGCCACTAGTCCAAGGAATGGCCTGGGGATATGGCAGGGCTTTGCTAAAAATATGGTGTGCGAATGGCGGCACAGTTTGTCAAGACCTTCGTGTCCTGCCAAGGGTGTGATTATTGGAAATACAAGAATCCAGAGGACTGGCATTGCCATTGTGAGTGTGGCCCAGCACGAGGACCGAGGGAAGACGAGTGGCCAGGCTGGGGTGTATTTTTTCTTTGGATATTTTGTATCGGATAAGGTTTCTTTCCTTTCCCTTGGGGATTCTTAATCCTTTTTGATAGGAAATGCACAGGCAGTGTCAAGTGTTTTTGCTAGGAAGATACAAGTGCTATCTTGAAGGTTTTTACAACCTGGCAAAGATCAAATACCTGTGTTGTGTTTTGCAAGATGGCAGATCCAGTGCACGCAGAAGGTGGGTATTGCCCACCGTTGGTTACAAGGATGTTAGAAGAAAGAGTCAGTGTGTCAGATACCTTGATGCATATCAAATCTCCACCCCTGCGTGGTATATTCTTCCGATGTAGATTTCTAGACCTCCTTCAATTACAAGTGAATTGATCTTAATGGATTT
>RJWJ010036002.1:0-16327 GCA_004363605.1 Indri indri
TATAATTTGAAATGAAACAATCATTTATGATAAGGGAAAACAAGGTGGTAAGGCCCTGGGGAGAGAGGCACAAATGAGAAAGGGAAGACAAAACAATTCTGGAAGATGCCTACATGAAACAAGTATTTATGGACTTCAAGTTTATATACAGGAATCAGTAGGACATGATGATTAAATACATAGACTCTGGACTAACCCATCCAGTTCAAGTATCTCAGTTCTTCTACTTATTAACAATACGAACTTGAGCAAGGCATTTAAGTTTTCCCTGCCTAACTTCTGATGTTTTTATAAGGATTAGGTGAGTTGATAGATGTAAAGAACTGAGAAGAAGATCCAGCACATATTAAATACTTGGTAAGTGTTGTTATTAAAGCAATATAGTTTTATATCTCGAACTCTCTGTTGACACAGTGTGTGTAGTCTGGACTGCCTGGGTTTGGAGTTGAGTCTATTACTGTGTGCTGTTTGGACCTTGGTTTTGTCAGCCTATGTTGGTTGAGAAGATTAATGAGAAAAGGTAGGTAAAGCCCTGGCCAGGGGCCCATATGAAAAGGGATGCATGTCAATTTCCTTCCCTAGGCTTGAAGACTGATGTCCTAATCCTGGCTGGTTCTGAGACCCAGGAAAATTCCTTAATATCTCAGATCTCCAGTTTTCACATCTGTAGAGTTACTAGGTTTGTCTTTTTATCTACCCATTCAATTTAAGTTGGCCTCCACTAAGTTGACCCTGACTAAGTCCCAGATATTTTTAAATCCCTCTTTAAAAAAAAAATATGGAGAATCTCAAATATATACAGAAATAGTGCATTATATTCAGACCCCGTTTACCCACCACTCAACTGCAACAATTATTGACTCAACAAGCCACCTTTCAGCCTTCAACTTCAGCGATCCCTTGAGTTAGGATGTCAGGGAGAGTGGAATGAAAATACCTAGGGGTTTCCGTTAACGCCAAGTTCAGCATGAATTACCAGTATGATGTGGCTAGATCCCAAACTAACACCTCTTTAGCCTACATTAATCCAAGTGGCACATTTAGAGTAAAGATGATGGGGCTATTCTCTCACCAGCTGCTCAGACCTGTCCAGGAGTTTTCCATTCCGTTCCCACATCGCGCTTCAAGGGCCCCTACATCAACCAGAAAGGGTCAAGAGGAGAAACAGCAGGACAGGTAAGCAGCTAGAAGCTATGAGTAATGATTGTAATTGTCACTTATTAAACTCCTGCTGTGTGCAAGACACTGCACAAAGTGGTTTCTTTAGATTATTGAATGTCTTATCATCAACACAAACAAGTGTGTGCTATTATTTTCGCTCCATTTTACTGATATGAGACTGAGTAGAAGACGAGACTTAGGAAAAGAAAATTTGAGAAATTCATCTCAGGTCACACAGAAGCAAGTCAGTGATTGGCCTGAATCCCAGCAGTCTGGCTGCAGAACCCACATCCTGAGTCCTGTATCCCAGCTCAGGCTGCTGAACCTAGAGAACAGGAGTTGGGCTCTACAATCTTTCTCCAAATACCTTGTGGGGCTGGCTTGTGGAGGCATAACTTGATGGGCTTTGTGTGGCTCCAAAGGGCAAACACAGGCTCTAGGTGTGGCAGTGACAGGGAGCGGGCCTCATTTCAACACAAGGCTCCTCTTATTCCTCAGTGCTCTCCAGCACACAGCTGTGTGGCCTGGAAGGCAGTGAGTTCCCTGTCCCTGGAGGTGTGCAAACAGTGCTGTACTGTGGGAAGCAGAAAGAGAACAGCCAGACAGATACGGATTTGTAACTTGATCGTGTCACCTGCTAGCACAATAGCTTGGAACTGGTACTAAACTTCTCTGAACCTCAGTTTTCTATCTGTAAAATGGAAATATTTAACTTAAAAGGTTGTTTTGAGAATTAGAAATGCTATTTACAAAGGCCCTGGCTTGTGCTAAATACCCAATAGGTGGCAGCTTTGTTTGTAACTTCTGCTGGAGCATTGGACACCTTCATCTGTGGGTTCCTGGCGCCATCCCATCCTGACCTGGCTTTGTAAGATCAAATCCAAAATGGCTTTATCCATCGCCGTAAAGCAAACATTTTGCAATACTCTTTAGATGTATGTTCTTACCAACTTTTCCCTAAAACCATCCTTCACTGTCTCACGGACTGAGAAAAAGAATGAGCAACTTTGGGCCCCAAAGAGAATAAGTCATCTGCATTGCTCTCTTGCATGCTGGAGCGGGCCACAGGCTGGTCAGGTTTTCAGTTATTTTTAAGGCTATAGAGCCCTTTCCTTCCATGGAGTGTCCCAAGGACACAAATAGGTAAGACAAGTGACGCCCCTCCGGTTGAATTTGGGGACTGGAGCTTTGTCTCTGTGCACCCCGGGCCACCCTGAACAGCTCCTCCTAGTGGTCTGGAGGAATCACCTTGAACCTCGGGGCTCTTGGGCTCCAGATTGACAACCTGCTGAGCACAGCCATTTCAAATCCCTTTCTGGTTTTAAGAGCCTTCTTTGCCCTCATTTACGTACAGCAGGTTTGCAGGCCTGTCCAGCACCATTCAGTGGCAAGAAATCAGAAGACTTCCCTGCCCACTTGGTCTTCAGAGTCATCTGAGCATACCACAGTCCCTGTTCTGAACCCAGAGCCTTTTTATGTTGTTTAAGAAAACAGAACAATTTTACTTTATTTTGCTGCCTATGCTTTCTCTTCAGTTATTATTATTTTCAAAATAGAAGGTCGTGGAGAAGGTGGGATATAGTAGCTACTGGCATTTATTGAAAGAAAATCAGGAAATAATTGGCCACTTGATGTTGCCACAGTTTTAACTGTCTGGGAAAAGGCCACCACAGCACAGAGTTTTGAGTGTGACTATTGGTTCTGCCACCTTTGGGAAACTGGGAGATGTTCTCACAGACACTCCACTGATCCTGCTCAGACTTCGAAGCATCTAGAACAGGGCCTGGTGCATGGTGGGTGCGGAAGATGCATTGGCTGCACAGGAATGAACCCAGGGTACTAGACGCATCAGAGCTCAGTGATGCTCTCCAGCACATGCGGGAAAACTTAATTCCAGTGTGGGCATCTTTGGATTTCACCAATTATTTCTCCCTCTCTTCTGGCACCCATCTCCCTTGATAACAAAGAGGCAATATGAGGTACGATACATTTACATTCAAAATTTTCTTTTAGTAAAACAGCTTATTAAGGAAAACAGTATGGCAGTGGCAACTGGCACAAGTAGATGCTGAAACCAATTAGCGGGATGACATGAAGTAAGAGAAAAAAAATTGTAGATTTAATTGAAGAAAGTTGCAATATAAAAGCAAGCTGCCAGGCTTCAAAATTGTAATTGATTTTAGGAGGAGAGAAGGCTCATCAAATCTCTCTCACTGCTTTCTCGGTCGAGTGCTGCACAATCGTCCGTCCATTTAACCCTCCCTCCTCCAAGGTACTCTCCCAAACAGGGTAATTTGGTTTCCTTTTGTCTTTCAATGTAAACATTCTTTCCCCTGGAAGCACACACAACTAGGAAATTTCGAAGGTAAGCAATGAACAAGCTTGAGCTTGTGTTTCACAAATGTCTATAAAATCTATAGTCACATCCTCTCTGTCAACACTGATATTGGTAGTTTGTGTTTTCTCTCCCTGTTTTCTCAATCAGTGTGGATACGTATCGAGCCAACCTGCTGAAGCAAATCGACATTTCTCAGAATCTCCTTCCCTGTTTGGTTGTGGGTCAGGGTGGGTCCCAGGAGAAATTTACCTAAGATTTGGAAGGCAGAATAAAGCGGCAGCTAGCGTAGGGGCAGGGAGATCCTGCGCATCGCCGGCCCTCTGCTGGCTCAGCTTACATGTGGGAGCAGCAGCCAGACCTGCGTGTTCTCTCCCTTCCTCCGCAGCTCCTCCCAATCCTGGTCCCAGTGCACAGGCAGCCTCACAGCAAGTGCACCAGCAGGTCACTTTTGACACTGAAGTTGGGCACTCAGAGCTGGTTAAAGACCCACGCAGGTTCCGAAAAATGTTTATTGTGGCCATCACAGCTCTCCACCCACTCCCACCTCAGTTTCTCCCTCTGGAAGGGGATCCAAAGAGTCTGCATTTTCAGGCATTGAAAGGAGTCCGTCTCCCAGCCTTCCACGGAGAGCATCAACGTGAGCAAGGTTCAACTTGCCAATAGCTGAATGGGAATTCTAGTAGAGAAGAGAGAGAAATATAACTTGATGTTCAAATCTTAAGAGTCCAAAAGGAGAAATCAAAAGTAGGATACAGAGTTGGTGATATGAGAGAAGGGAGCCAGGGGTGAGCAGTGAGTGTGTGTCTGTTCAAAGCAATTACAGGGACAGTCCAGCATGTCTAAGGCTGTCTAAGGTTCCAGTTTGTGCCCCTGCATTCCAGCTGGTCTTCTAGGTTCCGGTTTGTCCATGGTTTCTCCTGCTTCGTGTCCATTTTTTGTTCTTGACTGACAGACATTCAGCCTTTGGACATGTAGGCAATTGCTTGTTCAGCCAGTTCCCCCAATTGCATAAGGACAAATTCCTGTAATAAATTCCATGTTCTATATCACTCAGAGTGGCTCAGACTCTCTGATCAACCCACGACTGATAAAATTAGTCCTGCGTAGGGGTTATCAATGTTACCATTTTATTCAAAGAACTATTGTCCTTATTAATTTATTATTTATCTATTTTCTATTTCTTTGAAATCTGCTCTTATTTTTATATCTTTCCTCCCTTCCATGTATTTTGGGCTTAATTCACTCATATTTTCCTAGTTTCATAATGTAGAAACTTATATTCAAAAAGAAGAAAGATTTCAAATCAATGATCTGAGATTTAAAGCTATAAATTTTTCTTAAATCAGTGTTTTAGCAGAATCTCTGAATTTTTGATGTGTTTTTAAATCATTTTTCAGTACGAAATATTTTCTTATTGCTTATGATTTCTCCCTTAACCTACGCATTAGTTAGCAATGTGCTGTTTAATTTCTAAGCCTTCGGAGACTTTCTAGATATTTTATTGTTATTGATTTCTAATTTTGTTGTGATTCAAAGTACGCTTTTAAAGATTTCAATATTTTGAAATTTACTGAGACATTTTATGGCCTAGCATATGGTCTTTCTTGGTGAATGTTTCATGTGTTCTTGAAAAGCAAATGCACATTCCATCATTGGTTAGTAAATGCCCGTTAGGTCAAGTTTGTTGATAGTCAAATCTTCTATATCCTTACTAATCTTTTTGTCTTACTTTTTCTGCCAATTATTGAATAAGACCTGGCAGCCCTCAGCGTGCTCCACGCATTGGAAGTGACACTAATCTTCCCTAAATGAATGAGCAAAGGGTTGCTAAATAAACTCAACTTAGCAGTTTGCAACTGAGCAGCACAGGAAGGGGGAAAAAAAAAGATCTCCAGCTATATCTATTTCTTTCTTTAATACTGTCATTTTTTTCTCTGTGGATTTTAAATTTCTATATACATTTTGTATTGATTTTTAAGGTCATATACATTTTATATTCATTTATTTAGTTAGTTTTTTTGAGACATGGTCTCACTGTCACACAGGCTGGAGTGTAGTGGCGTGATCATAGCTCACTGTAACCTCAAATTCCTGGGCTCAAGGGATCCTCCTGCCTCAGCCTCTCCAGTAGCTGAGACTACAGGCATGAGCCACTGTGCCTGGCCCGTTTTGTATTGTTGCATATTCTCATGAATTGACTCTTTTATCATTATAAAATGTGCCTCAGCTCTATTAATAGTCCTTGTCTTAACATTTATTTTAACTGGTGTTAATATAGCCACATCATACCATCTTCCTTACACTGGTACTTTGCAGGGTATGTCTTTTTCCATCCTTTCTCTTTTGGCCTGTCTGGGTCTTTGTATTTAAAGTGCATCTTTTTCAACATCTTTTTCTCTTTTTTTGCCATTGTATAAGGAGAAAAGCCATAAAATTACTAGCTGCCTTGTGATGAAAGAGTAGTTTCTAAATGGTATCATGTCTGGGTAACTATAAGCCAAATATTAGCTTTCATGACTTTAGGCAAGTGATTGATTAAAAATAAAATTACCCTGTAATTTGTCAGTTGCTCAGCTCACACAGATCCTGTGATAGCTGTTTCTTAAACGAGAGAAATATGAGACTGTCAGAGACAGTTTGGGCTGCTGGTGTTACATCTTGCAATAAAAATATCATTTGAATGAAATGAGATTATAAGAGTTTGCTGCTAACTCTGAACAAACACCGTCATCTTGCAGCATCTAAGATGATCTGCCAATGGCAGTTTGATGACTGACTGAAGCACTTATCATGGGGACTGAGGTGAAAGAGAAAGAACAAAGCAATTATTCCACTCTAAACAACAGGTGCCTTGAAATTAAACAATCTTTAGCAGTTAAATGACCTTATGTACCCACTCTCTTTTCCTATCCATCGCCAACTTGTATACTGTATATTCCAATCTTTCAAATGGCTAGATTGAATTAAAGATTGTTTTCTTCGCAGGGTCAGAAAAATATGAAAATAATAACCATTATTATGATGATTATTACAATCTGTATTTATTATTTTCTTTACTTCTCCTCCTTTGTACCTAAGGTTTACACTTGTCTTGCACAGTAAATATTCAGGTCAATTTCAAGTCTAGAAATGTTTTTGAAAGACTTATTTCTTCCTTTTATAATCTGTGGATAGTTTTTGCTAAAGCCTCATAAATAGTATTTAAAAGCAGCCAGAAAATGTGCACTGCGTGAGACAAAGAGCACTTCTGTGATACCCTGCTGAAAAGGCAAATCATGCTTCCGATCGTGAGGGAATTCCAGACAAACGGTACTGAAGAACGCTCAACAAAAGATTGGACCATCTTCCTCAAAAATGTCAAAGACAAGCAGCACACAAAGCCAAGGGATTTTGGCTACTATGTGGGGAATGGTTATTATTGGCTAAGTTACAACTGAAGTTCTTCTGCCGTAGGCAAATGAAAGAAGCCGGAAACGCCAGGAGAGGTCCCTCTTGTCCACCAGGGCTAGCCGCCCCTTGCCCCCATCTCAGCAGAGTCACTTGTCCTCAGTCTTGTAAAAATGAGTACTTTCCTCTCCATGTTGCAGAGGGAAACCTGGAATAAACTTCTAATCATTCTCTCAGTACCCACTGGTATACATAAGTTATATTTAATAGCATTAACCTACTTTATAATGACTTCTTGGAAGCTGGGAACATACCCAGAAGACGAATTCCATTCTAACAGATTTTTTAAGACAACATCACTAAATAAAAGATGATACTTCATAAGCAATTTAGACAATCCAGAAAAAAGAAAAAGAATAAAATGTCCCGCCAGTGAAAGGGGGTGAGGATGGGAGAGAAATAAAGATTGGAAGTGCTTGCTGCACTAATCCTTGGTAATAAACAGCAGTTACTTTGCATTTTGACAGATCACTGACACACCTGTGTCATAAAACATACCCGAAAGCAAAACAGCCAAGTTAACAGAGCTATGTTGAAATGTCCTGCTTTGGATCAGGGATTCATCAGAAAGTGGAGGGTGAGAAGGACAAAGGGGACTGAGCTGGGACAGACGGGAGGCCCAGAGAAGTGCTGGTGGCTTATTTGGATTGAGTGTGAGCTTGTCCTCAGCCTGGGGCTACAGGCTGGGCGCCTGGCTGGCAGGACAGGACAACATGCCGGTCTTTGATCTCTGCCCTTCATAGTACTGAGTGCAGGGCGCTAGCAGGTGTGCAATGAATGCTCATCCCTTGATTTGACTTCAGAGATCCAATAGGTAGGTGGAAAGGTGCCTATGTCCATTATCAACAGCAACTAATATTTCTACCCTCTTCTTCACAGCATAAGATCACTACAAGTATTAATAGCTAGCGATGATCACAGAGAATAAATAACTATGTAGATGATGGTTAGGGATACCTTCAATTTAATTTTCTTTTTTACATTATATATGCTTATGGGATATAAAATTCACTTCTTTAGAGGGAGGGAGGACAAGAATGAGGAGGAGGAGGAGAGAGAGAGAATATGAATTGCTTGGAGTGGCCTGTCTTGCAATTCCCCAGTTTTTCAGCAAAGAGGAGCTGGGTGGCAATTTCGTCTCTACTCTCAGCAAGGTCTCAAACCATCTCTCTATCTTCAAGGGGGACACAGCTACTGGCCCTGACGGTGGGTTAATGTTAGGCCCAAATTCCATCCACCCAGGGCTGAGAGCAGGTCCGGGACATGAAGGCGGTGCCCAATGTCAAACATGATCACTGATCGATGCCATCGCTCACCGAGTGGGAGTCCTGTGTGCAGGAACCGAGTCCTGCTCATGCATCTATCCTCATACCGTGCACAGAGCCTGGCACAACACAAAAAGCCCACAAACATTTGTTGAATGAATAGATGAGTGAGTGAATGAATGAACTGTCGAGATCATGTCTGTGGTTGGAAGAAATTTCCCTTTTTACTTTGGGAACTATTCTCTTCTTGTTGCTTTGGATCATTTCCTCTGTGTCTTGTGACGATGCAAGACACACCCTCCCTCACACCCTGTATTACAACTCAGCCTGAAACCCTTGCGCTGCGCATGGTTACAAAAACATTCAAAAAAACACTCCGATCCCAGGCCAACTGAAGTTTATCCATCGTGGTACAGCTGGAGTGTACCTAGGTGAGAGGGAACTGATGTTTATTTATCTGCCTGCAATGTAACACTTCAAAGCTTGTTTATCCTCAAGAGTTTCTGGCTAACCTGTGCCTTTCAAGATATTCTCAGCTGCAGAAATTCCCTCTTCACAAGCGATGAAGCTCGCACTCCGGATCGTGAAACACCATGAACCCCAAGCAAAAGTTTTGAACTCCTGCCCTGACGAGCTTTATGGATTTGATAACCTTGTAGTCAGGGCATAAACAACACTGCTAAAGTGCAGCCAGGAAGACACAGCAGGTCTTGATCACTCTGATGCACAGAGAGAAGCTTCTGAAGAAGCCACCCAGAGGGTGCTGGGGCGGGACAATGGCCTTTGGGGCCAGAAGCTCAGCGACAGGCCAGCGTCAGCCCCGCCAAACAGTGTAACAGGAAGAGAGAGAACTTGAATTTCTCCAGTCCTCTCTTATTATTGCTACATGATAATTGTACATATTTATGGGGTATATGTGATATTTTGATACATATATACAATATGTAATGATCAAATCAGGGTAACTGGGGTATCCATCACCTCAACATTTCTTTGTGTTGAGAACATTCCAAATCTGCTCTTCTAGCCATTTTGAAATATACAATGAACTATTAATAACTACGGTCAGCCTACTGTGCTATTGAACACTAGAACTTATTCCTTCTATCTAACTGTATTTTTGCTCCCATTGGTGAATGATGAGAGGCACTATCAGCTCAGTTTATTCACTGTCAAGGAAGCACAAATGTCTCCTGGCCAGATTTTACTTGTTAAATAAGTTGACTTCATATCCCAGAACATTGGCC
The DNA here is from genome assembly GCA_004363605.1 of Indri indri. Lineage (NCBI taxonomy): Eukaryota > Metazoa > Chordata > Mammalia > Primates > Indriidae > Indri > Indri indri. The sequence continues at coordinate 9,459 of RJWJ010036002.1, forward strand.
ATGTGCAGAAGCTGTTCTGAATGCGTTGCATGGATGAACGCATTAGCTCATTTAACTCTCTGGAACCAGTGGGCTTGGTCTTGTCATCATGCTCATGTTGCTGATGAAGACACAGAGCAGTCTATGGCTTGGAGGTGGCAGGGCCAGAGGGGGACAGAGTCAGTGTGGGTGCAAGGTCATTGTGCTGGATGCCTGGCCTTACCAGCTTTGGCCTCTGGGCATGAGATAGCCATTACCTCTGATATCCATTACTTCTGACATCCATTACTTCTGATATCGATTACCTCTGATATCCACTACTTCTGTTCAATGGAGCATAACTGGATAACAGTATCCACTTCATTAGGTTGTGCTGAAGATGAAAATTAATAGTATCTAGTGATGCTTGGCCTACTGTATCTGTTTGATAAATGGAGTAATTGTTATTAGACTTAAGGTTAGAAATGGGGGAAACATGAGTCCAACTTAAGTTTAATTTCTTTTGTATGTAAATAAATGTTGGACTACCTAAAAATAGAAATCTGCTTATATTGATTTTAATTTAAAAATAATTTTTATAAAGCAAATGTCACAAGTCTACTTCCTATGACACATAGTTCCCAGGACAGTTTTGGGTTCCAACAGCTATTAATTCAAGGTGTCAATACGTCTATCCCACAGGCATGGAAGGTTGGTACTAAACTTGGTAGTCAGGTCTTTTTGTTCTACACTGAAAAAAAAAAAAAATCAAATTTCATTCCTCCTTCCCCACAAGAGGCTCTTTCATCAATTGATTATCTAATATGTCCCAGGCCAGCTCTTTTGACATTCTTGCCCTTGGGGCGTAATAGCTTATTATGTCCATAGAACGACAATTGAGGGCATGTCCCCATGCAGGGAATCAGAGGAGGCTTGGTGGCCCCAGTATAAACTTACTGTCAAAACACAGCAAAACAAAACTTCATCACCATATGTAAGATGCATCTATAACTGGGCAGTAACTTTTGCAGGTTGAGTGTGCAAGACAAATTTAATATTTAAGGCTGTGTGGCGGGTCTTCCCCTGGGCTTGTTACCTATCACTCAAGGCACTGACCCATCTAACTCTTCTTATTGCTAGAGGCATGGCTCATGTTCCCCTTGGGTGGATGTCCAAGGTCACAGTGAAGTGTCAATCAGGAAAGTGGACAGCCCCCTCCCAGCTCAGTTTGAGGGCTCCCAATTTTGAATCTCAGTGCTCAGGTAGGAGACATAGATGCCGCAGAAACCTTACCTGTTCCCCCAGGAGGGTGACCAACAATCCGGGTTTGCCTGAGACTTTCAGTTTTAAAACCAGGACAGGTTGGCCACTCTACTCCTCCAGGGTCCTCTGCTGGTCCATTACAGCGAAGCTCTTCCCTCTTGTTGGAACTGACATGTCCACCAACCAGTGGTACCTACTGAGCCCCTATTACGTATCTAGATGAGTATGGGGGTGCTGCACAAAGGAGGGGGACGGGAACTGACGTTGATGACCCACTGTGCGGCCAGTGCTTCACAGAGCCTACAAATTCACCCCCCACATGTCACCATCAGGGGTGGGGGAGCAGCTCTCTCCTGTTCTCCACACTGTGTCCTGTCTCTGTATTAGAATCACTTGGGTAGATTTTAAAACATAAAAATTTCAGCATCTCATCCTTTAACAGTTTCTGATTCAATCATTCTGGGGTGGGAAGCGGGTAAACATTCTTATTTTTAAAAAGTGCTTCGAAGTGATTCTGAATAGCCCCTTTCTTTGGATTCCAGAGCATAAGTTTCTCAGTGTAAAACCCCAGTTGGCATGTGAGAGAAAACTAATTTGTCTCTCTGACATGCAAGGTGGGTCCCTCCATATAGAGCGAGTGTGGCAGCAGCTTTGCCCATGAGGACAATCCACCAATCAAGCCCCTGGTCTGGGTTTAGAGGCCAGCTATTTACAAACTGCTCAAACTCTTACCCCTCACTGGGTAGGAGCCCCAGGTTCGCCCATTCCTTGTCCAGGTAACCCCAGGTGAGCTCCTGTGGTCATATTCAGACAAACTGGCTTGCGGCCCCACACTGACCTGTATGAAGCAACCTCTGTAGAATGAACGACACAGAAGGCAGCTGCTGGGGTACCTGCCGCATAATAGCAACACCCATCCCTCGAATAATGGCTGGTGAAATATAACAAATGCACATGAGAATATAAGGTCAGACAGTTTATACCAATGAAGAGTTTCATTGATAAATAATGTAGGAGTTAAGAAATACAGCCAAGCCTTTGGGATGGGGTGGGCCTGGAAGGCTTCCTGGAGGAGGTGGATAAACCAGGGAGGGTGGGCAGGATATGAAGTGTACAGAGAAGACAGGCCCTTCTAAGAAGAGAATGGACTCTGCCATCATCATAGTCACTTGTTTGGAGGAGAAAAATAAGGATTATCACTTCATTTTCAGATACTTACATTTTAAGGCTGCTGACATAATCAGTGAATATAGAAAGCATAAGCTCTTGGGATGAGCTACCCGGGTCCAAATCAGGCTTCCTGGTTATGTAACTATGGGAAAAATAGAATCCTCTTCTGTAAAACTGGATTAACAATAAGATCTGCCTAATATGACTGTAATGATTATGATCATATAACGCATGCAGTGTGCAGTACAGAGCCTGGCACATCATAAGCTTCCAGTAAATGCTGGCGAGGATTATTGCTATCGTCATTAATTGAAGGCTTGATCAGTTATTATAATCACATGGGTCAGACATTATCTCTCAAAATATTGAGGAAAGTTCTTGGTGGAAGAAGATGCACCTCCTTTACTGGGATGGAGGCAAAGCTGACATTAACCTTCAAGGCTCGCCATGTTTTAGGAATCATCGGCTTAACCCTAGATCTATCTGTGCCCAGTGGATAAATAAGCTGATGTCTCGGTTTGCTAGGACATCCATAAAGTGTCACAGACCGGGTGACTTAAATAACAAAAATTCATTCCCTTGCCATTTTGGAGTCTAGAAGTTCAAGATCAAGGTGTCATTGAGGCGCCTCCTTGGCTGGCAGGTGGCTGCCTTGCTGTGTCCTCGCATGGTTGCTGCTCTGTGAATGCACGTCCCTGGTGTCTCCTTTTGTGTCCAAATTTCCTCTTCTCATAAGGACAGCAGTCAGATTGGATCAGAGCCCACCCTAACAGTTTCATTTTAATTTAACCACCTTTTTAACAGTTGTATGCACAAATACAGTTAGAATCCAAAGCTCTGGAGGTTAGGACTTCAACATATGAATTTCAGGGGGAACACAGTTCAGCCCATTACAGCTGAGTTCTTCTTTCTTCTCTACTTCTGTTAATACAGAGGAGAAGGAGGTTTTGTGTAGGGAGAAAACCTGGAGTCCTTCAAGCCTACGTGACACAGGTTTTGTACGCTCTCAGCCTGGCGAAGCTATCTGCCGCGGTCACAGGACGTGCAAACCATCAACAGTTTTCAGCATAAACAAAACAATCACTTCCAAAGTGTTTCTGAGAAGTGAAAATGAGTTTTTAAGTATGAATCATTTGTTGAACATAACCACTAATACATTCAGCCAATATTTCTCACTAATGGATGGGCTGGAAAATGAATTTATAGCCAATATCACATAATGAAATATGTGTACTCTTTATAATTACTAATGATTTAGAGTAGATCATTGCCTTGCTTAGTAATGGAGTTTTCATATCTTTTATCTTAAATTAAATAAAATGAAGTTATATTGATGGTATTCAACCAAAGGGAAAGGCAAAAGTAAGGTGGAATTTTCTCTATAAGGTTTTGAGTGCACATGTGCATTTTTAACATGCTTTCTCAACTTTTATATTGCTGATGACATAGAAAGTTTTATATTAAATTATTGGCTTGTGGTATTCAAATGCAGAAGGGACAGTTGTTACTAGTCAAATTATTAAGTTACCAAGGTTTGGTCTAGTAAGCTCCTTTAAAGTTTTTTTGTTTTGTTTCATTTTTAAGTAAGTACTTGGATCTTCCAAGTGTTTAATTTGTATGGGTCTTTTCTTAGGCAGCATATAAAAGAAAATTAAATTCATTTTAAATTTCCTTCCACACTAATTGCCTGGAGTGTCCACTTGACCTTCACCAACACACACACACACACCCCTCTTCTTAACAGTAGTTCAAACCTAGAAAGTTAAGTTTGATTCCAGGGTTATTTTGCAAATTCTCTCATGTTCTTTTGCTAGCCTGAAAAGTCAGTCCCAGCAAAGGCTAAGATAGTGCCAATTAGGCCTTTGGGTATCTTGTTTTGTTTTACTTATGAAAAGTATTCACAGCTGACTTTTTTTTTTTATTCTTGAATCTAATTTCCCTTTCCAGGAAGGTCTCTGACTTGGGTTTTAAGTGTCCCATTAGCCAGAATCCAATTCTGTAATTTATGGCCAGCTATGAAGATTGGTACCAGGAAAAGATGCTTTGTGATAAAGGCCTAATTTGCATGACTTGATAGACTTAGAAGACACAGAATTAGACGTTAAAGCATAATTCTTCCCAGTGATGAGATGACCAAAAAGAATTGCTGTGTTCATAAGAATTGTAATATTCCCTTTCTTCTCACTTATATCATGTAAATCATGTTATGCTGTAACACTGCTGAATGCACACACGCACATACACATACCCATACACCAATGAAAATTTTTTTGGGATATTTAATTAGGAATGCCCCTGTTTTATTGGGCAAAAGTAATTCCAGTCTGCTTTGTATTAGAGAAAGAGGGAGGGCAGAGCTTGGCCCTGGGGCCATCCACTGACGGGTGGATGCTCTGATGTTGCATCTTTGCTAGTAACCTGTGAGTAGACCCAGCTTCCATGAACTTGCTGACTTTTAATGGGTCTGTAATTGCCCTCTCAAATCACCTGAAAAATAATACAGTCTATTAATCAGCACCTTCATAAAGGTAACTTGTCAGGGGAAGGACTACAGGATGTATAGGGCAGAGGTGGGATTTTCCCAGCGCAGTTCAGAGGGCGCAGTATAGCACTGTGGTCTCAGACTCAGGCCCTGGACTCTGATGGATCCACATTTGAGCCCTGGCTCTGTAAGTTACCAGCTTGAAGGAATTAAGTAACTTATCCAAAGCCACATAGATACCAAGTACCTACTGCATACGGCCGTGAGGACTAAATGACACCAAGCAATAGCCTGGTGTCTGGCACATTCCAAATTGTTGGCTGTTGCCATGCCTTTTACTGTGATGCTTACATGAGCACAGCTCTGTGGAAACTTAGCCATGGTTTAATATAAGCAATGTCAATAGAAAATCTAGTGAAATCAACTGGTTTGTGATCAACTTGACCCTCTCCTTCCAAATTTCTACTTCATTCTGTGCTGCGTCAATGTATTTCAGCACAAAGAATTGAAGAAACTGTAATTTATTAAGACCTGCAAGCCATTCCAAGCCTTTCAATAAAACCGGTGAAAGCTTTTTGAATGGGTGACAATCTGTGGCATGGAAATGAAATTTTCATATACATATTTAAAAGTCTCTGTCAACATTTTATGGGGATCCAAGGGCAAATCTATTTTCATATTTCAAAATAATAGGGTTGTTCTAAGAAAGGCCCTTCAATAGCATCTATGTGAATCCCCTTGCTTTGAAGATGAAGAAACTGAAGCAATAAAAGGCGAAATAATTGACATAAGGGCACATACAAAGCTACTAGTTAGATTGTCCTGAGTATTGTTATAACATAATTGTTATTTTTAAGGTATTTTAATAATATTATAGAAAATTTTGAAACGTAAGAACTCACTTCTAGTTCCTCCAGTCTTAAGTAATAATTTTAGAATATTTTTCTTACAATCACTTTGTTTTCTATTTTTACAGTCAGATTTTCTAAGACCCCTAATTCCTATGATATATTCTTATTTAGAATCCAAGCTCATTAAATAAAATGATCTCGTAAACAGTTCCATAAATGGAATAATATTGATTGGAATAGTATTGGACTTCCAAGTTTCTCAATCCGCTTGGTGTAGACAGTCTTTTGAAAATGCTTTCCCAACATCAATGAAACATAGTTGGGTATTAGCACATCACCAGAACTTACTTTAAAACCAAAACTCCATCAGATCACTTTTTTATGTATGTTTTCAAACTGGGCCTCGCTAAACTGTCTGGGTTTGGGCAATATATAGGCTCAACCCAGGCCACTGAGCCACAAGGCTATCTCATTATCGTTGGAATCTGCATTGTTCTTTCTGTAGCACACCCACATCCATTGTGTTATTCAGTCCCCTCACTGACACTCCAGACAGGTACTGTAGTGACTCTTTTCCAGATGAGGGACCTGAGACTCAGGGAGCAAGAGTTCAACAACTGCAAATGCCTGGAAGCCACACCTTCCGACTCCAAGGCAGGGGCTTTACAATCGGACTGGCCTAAATTGGACCTGAAGTGTAGATTATTGGAATCCTTTAAATGGAGACTAGGCTAAGAAGCCATAGGAAAAGTTTCCGGAATTAAATAGGAGGTTAGAGTAGATTATCTCTAATGTGACTTCATCCTCTGAAAGCCTATAGTTCTATGTTCCCACCGCTTCTAATGAGTCCTGGTATTGGGATGGTAGATAGGTACAGAGTTGCCGACAAACAAAATGTTCTGCTCATAAAGCTAGGACCCAGTGGCCCAGTTTCAGAGGAGCATCACATTTGAAGAACTGCAACCCACGTAGAGGATTTAATTCGATTCAAGTCTCTCTCAACATTTCATGGGGATCCAAGGGCAAAATCCACAACTCTTTATAACTTGTTTTCTTCTCTTCTCTGCCACCCTCAAATACTGGAGCTCCCTCACTCTTCCATGCTATAAGCATCCTTTCCCTCATCCATACAGTCCCGTCCCTGC
>RJWJ010036003.1:0-16326 GCA_004363605.1 Indri indri
AGCTGGGACTACAGGCATGTGCCACCATGCCCGGCTGATTTTTTCTATATATATATTTTTAGCTGTCCAATTAATTTTCTTTCTATTTTTGGTAGAGATGGGGTCTCGCTCTTGCTCAGGCTGGTCTCGAACTCCTGAGCTCAGAACGATCCGCCCACCTCGGCCTCCCAGAGTGCTAGGATTACAGGCGTGAGCCACCACGCCTGGCCTTGCTTTTCTCACTTAAATGTAGCTTTGTAAAAAAGTAGCCAATATTATCTAATTGGCATTATGACTCTGGAGTCCAAACTGGTAGGGTCTGAATCTCAGCATTGCTGCTTAACTTCTCGGTGCCTCAGTTTCCTTATCTGTAAAATGGAGATAATTAGAGTGCCTACTTCACAGGACTGTGAGGATTAGATGGGTAATACTTGGAAAGTACTTAGGATGGTGTCTGCTATGTGATAAGCATTCAAATGTAAGCAGATGTTAATTATTAAATCGAGCCTTCTTAGTTGCTTTTGTACACTGCCTCAGCTGATGCCTGATAACATGTCTGTCATTCCTGTGGCCATCATTAATGATGACATTTGCATGTCTAATGGTAGGCACAGTGTCCCACTGGGAATGTTGATGGCCCACATTTTGATTTTCTGTACAATTCTTGTTTCATAATTAGTCCAATTGTATGTATTTTACAAATGAATGGTGTGCCAGCATTTTAAGAAAAATGGCACATGCAGTACCCTGTTATTTATTGTATTTTATTTAGGGACATGACTTGGTTTCATAGAAAGGATGATGCACTAGAAATTGGGAAACATGGATTTTAGTCCCAGTTTTGCCATTGATTAGTTTTATGTCATTGGGCAACGTAGCCTGTGTGTCTTTATCTGTAAAATGGTGTGTTATGGTATCTGTTACCATCTTTGAGGCTAATTTTTTTTGTTCTCATATATGTGTGAGGAGACATTTACTCAGTGTCATGATCCCTGTAAAATAGTTTAAGCTATTTCCTTGATATAACTGATTGCTTTATATTAAAATTAATTGTTACTTTCTCTGTTTTCAGCTTCGGGCTCAGAATCAGGTCCTGAAAAAAGGTGTTGTGGATGAACAAGCAAATTCTGCCGCTTTAAAGGTATGCAACAGGATATTTGTATCATGAGGGTAAGTTAGTGTTTGGTGGTACTCAAAGCTGGGAATTCAGCTGGTTTTCTGGGTTAAAGTCCCAGCTCTGACACTGATTCACTTAGGGACAGGGGATGGTAATACAGGTTTTTGTCATTAACTTGCTTGGGTGTGAATATGATGTACTTTGATTTCCTTGGTTAAAAATTACCAAAAAAGTATGATTTGACTTTATCTAATTTCTCCTATACTTCAAAATCTTTATTTAGCTCAATTCATCTGGACTAGTGGGGCTCCTTGTCTGTCATCATCACTAGATAGCACTCTGAGGGGGCCTATGTCACATTCATATTTGTATCCCCAGCACTCAGCAGATGGCAGGTCCCTAATAAATGAATTTGAATGTGTGGATCATTTCCATTTAATCCTGCCTTTAGTTGAGCTACTTAATAGTAATCATCTATGTTAATCAGGACACTCCGAGTGATACATTTTATCATCAGCACCTTTGTTAACTGAGGGGAGAAATATGATAGGAGATGAAGAATTTGTCTCCACCTCATTCCAGTAGGCATGTAATAAATATTGCTTAGTGATATTTTAAATGGATAAATTAATTCTAGGGTGTGGATTCCTTCTTGGCCAAATTTCAGTTAAATATACTGCCTACCTGGACTCTTTCACTCTCTCTCTTGCTCCCTCTCCTCTCTTTAGACTGATGGGATTAGGATTCCTTTTACTGTGATCTTTTTCTGGAGTAGCCCCCATCCAGTAGTTTGTCCTAGGTGGCTCCACTCAGATAACTAAGCCCCAGAAATATGTCTTTTTACCTAGCCAGCGTTGGACCCTACATTAAGGAAATATGTCTCTGAGACTGTCCTCTCCTCAGGCGCTGTTACCACAGCCTCAGGGCTGAGATGATTCAGAACACCCCACCCGTACTTCCAAAGCTCTCTGGACCCAAGCCAAAATTATTAAAAAAGCTTTCTAGTTAGGATTTGTTAGTCATGTTACTGTTTTCCCAAAATCACTGAAGAAATGATCACCAGCTCTCCTAATAATGTTTAAACCTATTGCTGGGGAAAGTATTTCCTAGCTTATCCTAGCAGCCTGCTCTGGTGTTTGACACCCTCCTGTTGCTGGTTGTGTTTGATTAACTCTGTGATGGTAGCAATGGTGGCAACAGTGGTGGCAATGGTGACTGTGGCACCTTGTTCCATCTGTTGAGCTTTCAATGTGCCAGGTGTTTTGCTAAATACCTTGTATCCATTTTCTCATTTAGTGTTGACAACAACTCTGAGGCTAGATAACATTATCATCCTATTGCAGAAACTGGAGTTTAAAGAGAGGTTGAGATAGATGTCTCCTGAAATTAACAATTGGTTAATGGAATTGGAACATTAGTCAAGTAGTGATAATTAATTATAAGAATGTAAAGAAATTACTTTTCCTTTTAGTATTTATTACAGTGGTCATTATAATTATAATAAAGTGACAATTTGCTAGTTTTCTAGAAAGGAATGTTAAGATGTCCTTTGTTACAGTAGGCTTTTGATTTTATTGGTTTTGCCTCTTTAATGAACTGTAGATATAGTAAATATTCATTGATTTGAATTTCTTTAATTTGAAATGATAATTTGGACATGGGCTGGGCCTAAGTTTACCTTTGAACTTCAAGTGAAAATTAAGGACTTACTAAACAAACTGTAGAAAAGAAAAATGTTTTTCTATTTAATGGGAGCATATTGTTCTATTGTTCTAGCACTGCTTTGACCATGAAAATAATATCAGTAGATTATAGACACCAGCCTATGGTTTTAAGGTTGCTGTTTCAATATAGTTAAATCATCTGTTCATTAAACCATGACCTCTTCTTGGCTTTATAACTGTTTGTTTCAGTGGAAGTAATAAAAGTGGAAACACTCATTTCTTTTAATAAATGGTAGTATATGGCCACCTGTGTTTATCAGTGAATACGTTGTTTGAAAATATTTTTGTTATGATAATATTCATTTTTGTGTTTGACGTATCAGAATAGTTAAATTAGAATTAAGTGTGTTGAAAGGACTTCATTTTTACTAATTTAAATTTGGGGGAATTTATAGAAAAAAAGAAATACAAATACATTTTTTTCCCATTCTTGCTCACTGAAGGGAATCATCAGTAAGTCTGAAGTTCTCTTTAAAAATTCGAGTTTATAAACTTGTAGCCTCAGGCTTTGTGTCTATTCACTGCCATAGATATAACAACATAGAGCTGTGGATATTTTACTTTAAGTTGATGATGATATGTTATTTCAGCATATGCTCTTTTTATTTTCTTTTTAAATTTACTTGGTTTGGCCAGAAGATTTTTTTTTTTTTTTATAGAACAGAGCTAAAAACATAAAAACTGCAGTGATAAACATAAAACTTGAATTCCCTAAAGCAAGAGGTTTTGATTATATTTTGGTGAAACAAAAATTTTTATTATTATTATTATTATTATTTCTAAACATTAGGGCTAAACTGTGAGGAATGGTCTGTTTTCACTTTGATGTAGGAACAACTGAAAATGAAGGATCAGTCTTTGAGAAAACTGCAACAGGAGATGGACAGTCTGACTTTTCGGAATCTGCAGCTCGCCAAGAGGGTAGAGCTACTTCAAGATGAACTATCTCTAAATGAACCCCGAGGCAAGAAAAACAAGGTAGGTTCAAATAAAGGCAGGTTAACGTGACCTCGTCATTACATCTGACAGGATGGCCTGTCAGACATCTACAGGCCATCCTAGTTTTAACAGAAGACCCCACTCTTACATTCTCTGATGTTCCATTGATACATCTGGATATTGAGTCAAAAAAGCAGACATTTACTATTAATATATACTGTTAGGGACATTTTCACATGAAAGTCAGTTTTAAAGAATTTATTAGGAGCAAAAGTGTACATAGTTGATTTAGTGGCTGAGAAAAGTCAATGGTTTAACTCATATTGGTCAAAATGGTTGATATCTTACTTATAACAAATTGCCATTAACCCAAGGTAGGGCAAATAAAATGAGAGATATTGTGAAAGTGTAACTACTCGTAAGAAAATAGCAGTTGAAACATTCATACCTTAGGTTTGTAAGTTCACTGCAGATGTATTTTCTTAGTGTTTATTCTTATGAGGCCAATTTGGTATTCTTGTCCTGAGATTTAAAGATAAATTTTTTCCCTTATGGTTTTATATGGTGAGGCAAGATTCTTACTGCTCTGAGATGTTTGATCCGGTACTTTGAACATTCTATAATTAAGATGTTGCTTTTTTCCTAAGAGTAGAAGTTAGTGATTGAGTCTTTAAATCTTGTGTATAGAACAACACTCCACAAACGAGTAGGCTGAGGCAGTTAACAATAGAATGGATAGGAGGGAAGGAGAGAAGGCACACAGTGACTCTGAAGAAATGCAGTGTGGAGGGAAGAGCACAGGCTTTGGAGTTAAGCCCAGGCTTGAATTCTTTGCCTGCCGTTTATAAATCAATGACTTTAGGCAAAATTTTTAACCTTGCAACCTCAGCTTCTCCATCAGCAAAGTGGGGATGAGACTTTCATGTTTGTCGTGAGGATTAAATGGGATCATGTAAAAGTGCCTAGGACTGTATTTGCCATGTATTGGGAAGTTGCCAGAATTCTATGTTAATACCTTTTCCCTATGTGTTTCCTCTGTAGAGTGGCAGTATTCAAAAAAGAGGGGGGTGGAGGGACAGACAAGGTATAACTGGTATGTATTAGAAGCACTTGGGAAACTTTGTCAAAATACACATGTCCTGGAAATTCTCAAAGATGGTTGGGGGAGGGAATAGCCATCTAGGCTTCAAACATGCTCTCCAGGTTATTAACATCCCTGCCTGGGACTGTTTAGTAGAGGCTTGGTGTGACTTGTAAATTAATTTTAATTAAAGCTTTCTAAATTTGGAAGCACTGAGGACCCCAAATATGTCATTCAGCAGTGTTCTCTATGCATGTCTTGTGCTCCAAACATGGTGCATATTTAATGTTTTTTTAATCTAGCTGCTTCATTTTTAAAGGGCTTTTTAATCACTGATTACATTGGATCAGTATGTGACTTCATTTTAAGTGAAGAGTGAGGGTACCAAAAAGAGAGAAGGGTGGTGACAGATGTCTAGACACAGTTTCATTGTTAGACTGTTCCTGGAATAGTCTCAGTTTTATGTATTACATGAAAACAAATGTTCATTATTAGATCTTTTAAATAGTACTATTCTTCTATGTAGAAAAAGTTATTTATTAGTAAAAAACCAAAAGGAAGGGATTTTAATTAATCTTTGAGCTTTTTTCTTATGTTTATTTATAATAGCTTTATGTTATGTGGTTTTCTTTTTAAATTTAGAAATTTATATGGGCTTTGATATAAACTTTGTGAATGCTGTTACATAATTTATTACAATTTCTTAATGGGGTTTAATAATTCAGACTTACGGGATTGCTAAAACTCTCATTTCCCAAAGCAAAAGATCAAATTAAAATATTTATCGCAATGTTTATATTGCTAGCTTTCTGGGTCTGCTCTGTCCTCCAACAGAACTACTCCTGAATTCATCTGCAAAGAAAGTAGTGAGCCTTATCTGTTCTTTTCTCTCTCTCTTTTTTAAAAACTTTCCTGCCCATTGCAATATTTGCAGTTCCAACTTGTATCACATAGGAAAAGTTAAATGATGGACTGTATACCTTTTGCAGGATTGTTTGAAAATGGTGAACACGTAGAAGAGACAAGCTACTAAGGTGCTAGAGAATCTATGTACCTTAGGATGTTTCTCTAAAGGATGAAAGTTATGTGGACATAACTTATTCTTTCCATCAGAAAAGTGGAGAATCTTCTTCTCAGTTGAGTCAAGAGCAGAAGAGTGTCTTTGATGAAGATCTGCAAAAGAAGATAGAAGAGAATGAACGGTTGCACATACAAGTGAGGGAATCTTTCTGTTTTTCCATATCAATTTAAAAAATGGGTCATATGAACTAGAGTGTGGAAAAGCCAATGCACATAAAGTGTTTTGTGTCTGTGTGGGCGTTTTAATGTCTCCTAAGGTCTTTAAGTATATATGTCAGTGTCATTTATTCTTTTCTTAAATCTCACACGTATCTTTGTGTGGATGTGTGCTTTGAAGTGCTGTATGCATTTGTTTGGAGTACAGCAGATTAGCTTTATAACTTAACAATGCAGAAATATACTGGGCACTATTCATTTTATACCAGAAGTGATTGGATGATCATTTAAATGAGGGCTTATCAATAAGTAGTCTTTGCTTTTTAATTCATTGATGTTCTATTAGTTTTCTTCTGTACCCCAGTTAGACTATAAGGTCTGTGAGGGTATGGACCACGTATGTTGTATGCTTAGCCCCAGGACAGGGCCTCACTCACAGCAGGCATTTATGGAATGTTGAAAAGTCAATGTCTGCTTCCAAACCATTGAGCATAGTCGTAGTGTAGTGTATCCAACTGTACCTCCTGTTTTTTTTTTTTTTTTTGTCAAATGGTGAAAAATAAGTGTGCTAATTCTCATTCTTTGAAAACTTTTAAAAAATGAGCTTTTGACCTCAGTGTATTTTGTGTCTAAGTATTTATATTTCTTAATTAGTATTGGACTCTCATTAAGGGAAAAAGCTTTACCTATTTTAGGAATGCCACCTATTTTAATTTTGATTATTTCATTTTGGAAGTTAGCCTAGTAGAAAAGTTATACCCTGATCAGTTGAATTTTATTTGTGCCATAAATTGTTCAAAATAGAAATCCGTGAGATGAGAGGAAAGGGGTGCAGGCTTTGGAGTAGCTTTCCTTTGTTAAATCCTATTTCCACTGTATTTTAACTATGGGACATTAGGCCAGTTAGGTAACCCTTTTAAGCTTCAGTTTCCATATCTGTAAAGAGGGATAACCATAGTACTAGCTCTGATTACTGTGAGGATTGAAGGAGATAATGCCTGTGCAAGTTTAGTGCAGTGAGCATGTGGAACCATATGAGAGTTGCTCAGTGGATAGTCACTGCTGGGTTTTTTCTCATTTATGTATACTAGGATATTTTGAGAAGAGAAAATGGTCTTTTCTTTGCAGTTTTTTGAAGCTGATGAACAGCACAAGCATGTGGAAGCAGAGCTGAGGAGTCGGCTGGCTGCTCTGGAGACAGAAGCGGCCCAGCACCAAGCTGTGGTTGACGGCCTGACCCGGAAGTACATGGAAACCATTGAGAAACTGCAGAATGACAAGGCTAAACTAGAAGTAAGCCTCCGTTTGTGAGAGCACTTTAAGAAATAGTTAAGGCTTTTGTAAATCATCTCTGCACTTTATGGAACACAGAGTTAGTCATTCCAGTTGAGACTGTTGCCTGCAGCGTCTCCTAAGTGTGCTCCCATCTGTAGTCTGAGCCATCTGCTTTTCTCTTTCTTCTAAAATGTAGGTAAAATCTCAGACTCTAGAAAAGGAGGCCAAGGAATGTCGACTTCGAACAGAAGAATGGTATGTGGAAACTTGAATTCCAAGGCAGCTCTTGAAGTAAGACTCAGAAGACTTGAGTTTTGGTTTTAGTAACTCCTCTGTCTTAACCGTCTCACATTTAAAATGAGGAGATGGGAGTAGGGAGTATGTAATTTCCAGGGTCCTTTTCAGTTCTGGGATCTCTGGGGCTTCAGGCATTCTTGATAGAGTGGCTTGTTCATTAGTCCTCAGCCTGCAGGTGTTTTGGGTCATGGCAGATAGTGTTCTGGGGCTCCTGTACTGAGGACTGGGTACTTCCTGTTTCAGACTCCTCTAAACAGAGGGGCCCTCCGATAGTCCCAGGCAGGAAAGCTGACTAATAATCACTGTCCCAACCTTTTAATGGTACATTTTGGATAAAATAGAGGTTATGTGATCTAATTTGGATATATCTAAATCTTAACATATTATTTAGTAATGCATGGTGAAGGCATACTCCAATAGGATCGATCAAGTGAATTTCTCACTTCAATTTAGTTGCATTGGTAGAATTACATGCATGATTAGATGTGTACCTGTGCTACTAGTCGAATCAAAAACAGAAATTGTCAGCTTTTGAGTTCACAGAAAAAAAATCCAATATAATATGTACTTAAAAAAAAACTTCACAGGGATACTTGAATAAACATTTATGTGTTGTAATGAGAAAAAATTATGATTTTGAAGTGGCTGTAAGATTACTTTGAGCTTGAGGAAATAAACTTAAGGTTGTATACTATCCTGGGACTGTGATAAATTCTTCCAAACTTACACATCATTCTACAGAAGTCTCAGGGACTTTAGAATCCAAGCTTGGTGTTTTTCTTATTTTCATCTTTTAACAATTTTCCATTAGGAGTATCCCAGATGTCAGGCACAATTCTCTGAAAGCCTGATACCAGCTGTTAAGGTAGTAAGCAAATGAGGATTCACTCTATGATTGGTGATAACGCGGCTTTGTATTTTTTTCTTTCAGTCAATTACAGTTAAAGAATCTTCATGAAGATTTGTCAGGTAGATTAGAGGAATCCTTATCAATCATCAGTGAAAAAGTACCTTTTAATGATACAAGTAGGTATTATGTACAGTTTTACATTATTTGCAACTTTGAACCTCTCTGTGGTAGCCGACTAATTAAAATAATTTCTAATCTATTTGGTGGTAAATATAATTGGCTCAACAGAGGATTGCTTTGTTTTGTTCTTTTGTTCAGCTTTGGTCCTCATATTTCATAGGAAGATTTTAAATTGTCATATAACTACTACACAGCCAGTCTTCCTAGAAGAAGCCCAAATCCACACATTTTTTAATTGCATGTATTTAGCATATCCTAAAGTAAAACCAACCTGCACATAAAGGAGTTGAATATTTGTACAAGAAAAGTTGTTTGATTCAAGAAGGTAAAAAGAAAGCAAAGTTGTTATTCATGGGGGTGGGGTTGTTGGTGGAAGGTGGATCTTCTCAAACTGGTATGTCAGCCTGATATCTCTTACCTCTTGGTCAACCCCCAGTTATAGTTAGGAAGCTGACTTGGGTAAGCCCTGCTTCTTATTCCTTCCTTTCTGGGAATGGTCTGGTAATTTACACTCCCAAGAGCAATAAAAAATAACTTTAAAAAAAATTACCTTACATGTGTAATAGGTGCCAAATTTATAATTTTTAGATAAGAATTAAGTCAAAACCTTGAAAGCAAATAAAATATTTTATTGTTTGGATTTTGAAACCTGCATTCAAATTAATACATGTTTCCTTTTTCTACAATCACATGGTTGAAATTAATTTTTTACTTCCCCTAAATTTTTCTTAGGGAAGACCTAAACAAAGAGGAAAAGAAAGAAATCAAAGAAAGATAGCAGTGTGATATAGCACTAAAATCAGCCTATGTAATCATTATATCAAAAACGTAAATGCCCCTTTGAAAACGACACCTGTTTCTAGTTTCTACATTGGTGTAAATAGCACTGGCATATTTTGATTCACTGGGTTTGAAACCTTGGCATTACATTTTCCCTTTAATATTTGTAGCAGTTATTCATTAGATTCTAATAATTTTCTTCTGAATCTGGGATTTATCTTTTTTCTAGTACTAGTCACTGTGTTTTAGGTCCTTATCACGTCACATGTGGGTTACTACTTTTAGTCTTAAAATATTTGGAGATCATTTGCTGAGTGCCTAAATGGGAGGGCAGTGTAAGGGATGCAAAAATTTATAAGACAAAAATCTCTACCTTCAAGAAGTTTACAGTCTAGTTGGGCAAAGATAGATATAGAATTGCCTAGAATATAAACTAGACTGTGTCATGAAGCCCCTCTTGGAATTTCAGAGGAAGGAGACATCACTGCTACTGGCATTGTTTGGGGAAGCCTTGCCAGAAGAAATATGCTTTGAGCCGGGCCTGGATGCATATGCGGGTTTTATTGGGCAGAGATGAAGGAAAACTGCCAGGGAATTGCACGAAGTGTGGTATATAGGATGAAAGGTGCCATCACAACCATAATTGAGTATGACAGGAGACTAGGGTGGGCTGGTGGGAGTGGAGGGCAATGGCGGGTAAGTTCTGAAAGGGAGGATGGGACTGGACTCTAGAGTTCTGGGCTAAGGGACTGAGAACCTTATTCACAAGGCAGTGGGCTTGTTGGAGAGGTTTTTGAGCCAGGGAACATCATGATGAGATTTGTGTATTCACAAGGCTAATCTGGCAACAGAGTATAGACTACCCTAGAGTGGGAGGAGGAAGGCTAAGGCTATTGTTTTGATTGTCCTGTTATGAAGGCTTAGCCCGGGTTGTCAGGGAGATGCAGAAGATCTTGTGGAGGGAGAAGGAACAGCATGGCCCTTTGAAGGAGGCATGGAAGAGGGGAGGAGGCAGTGAGGGGGAAGCAGGAAATAAAAGAGATGAATGGGAGCAGGTTTGTTGTTGTGGTTTAGTGTTCTGACAGGCAGATGGATGTGTATCTATCTAACTATTGGTGTGTGCACTTATAAATAAAAGACTAGACCTTGGCAGAGAAACTGGTGCTGACCCTCTTGGGCTGGATGAGCTCCCATGTTGGGGCGGTGGGTGCACAGTGCCATGAGACCTGTGCAGGGTCCTTGGCGAGTTCTCCCTCTCAGAGATCAGGAGGGCAGGGGCTGTGGAAATGGGATGAGTAGAAGCTAGAGGAGGGAGAGTTTCAACCTGGTGGTGCAGGTTAGCTCTGCGCATTGCTGTGGAGAGATTAGAAGATGATGGTGGGTTTGGTGGCTGGATTTTGTGACTTCAAGAGAACTGTTATCGTTTGAGAGGAGCACTTCCTTGCAGGGTGTAGGTGGACACCAGATTACTAGTACACAGATTAGAAGCGAATAGGTGCTGAGGAAACAGGCAGAGCAATGCTCATTTTAAAGCAGTGGGAGTGAAGGAACTGGAAAAGGATGAGAGCCCGACAGGCTAGCAAAGTAAAAGAAAAGGCTGCATGTGCAGGATGGGGTGAGGGCAAGAATTACGTATGATAAAAGTAAAGAAAAGAACTCATTGTGGTCTGCGGCCGCTCCGCCCTGAGCGCGCCCGACCCCACCTGACCTGGGAAGAAAAGAACTCATTGTGGAGATAGTGTCAAGTGAGCTGCAACAAATGCTTTTTTGGGAATGAGGTGATACAAAAGATAGGAGGAGGGAGTGATTGATGGGCCAGCCAGTCAGAAGCAGCTGTTGCTAAGGGTCCTGGCGGAGGGTATGTGAGCCATGGACCCTGAGGTGGCGGGTGGGGAGCATAAGAACACTTTCACCTTGGCTATGTTCATCTTGTCGTAGTAGTGGGGAGGCCATCCCATCCATTGGGGCAGGGGAGGAGAGGAGGAATGGCGTTAGGGACTTAGAACTTATTTGGAGTAGGTCTCGTGGAAAGTATGATACGGACATGGCAGTGAAATTATGGATTGCTGAGTAGAGTTGGAGCCCCCTGAAGTTAGGCAGACTATGTTGTAGTGGACTCTGCTCTGGTTTTGTGTTAGCAAAAACATTGTTGAAATGATGGTCCAGGCCTGGAAGCAAAATAATCAAGGCTGAAAGAAAGGGCTGATAGGAGAATGGAGAGGTGTTGATGGATGGGAGATCAAGCTGGGAATACACAGCGATTTAGTAGCAAATGGAGACAGAGAACTGGATAAGAATGGCACAGGAACTTTCAGAATCAGATTTTTGGCACTGGAGTCATTCTGACTGAGGACACGGGCAGAGGAGGGCAGGTTTGGGTGGCTGAAGTGGTAAGTAGAGATGAGCAGAGATGCAGATCATTAGGACAAGGAGGTTGAGGACATGCGAGGTCAGGTGTGCGGAGGCTGTCAGAGGTTGATGACAGACTCGTGTATAAAGGAGCACTGTGACAAAGGTATTGGAACCATCCCAGGAGAGTTAGGATTGAGTCACCAGGATCAGCAGTGGCAGATAGTAATAGATTTTTGAATATTGTCGTGTCGTGAAAACAGTGGTATTTTTGGAAGATCAGTGTGGCAGCCGTGTACAGGGTTATTTTAGGAGGGAGAAAGACTGAACACAGCAAGAACAGCATGAGCCTTTCTAAGTAATCTTGATAGTCCCCAAAGAAGTATTCCAAATGATTTTTAGAAATGGAAACGCAGGGTTTGTTTTTTTTTAATCCTGAAGTTAAAAAAAAAAATTAGAAGTATTACTTTATCTTGAG
Organism: Indri indri; assembly: GCA_004363605.1. Lineage (NCBI taxonomy): Eukaryota > Metazoa > Chordata > Mammalia > Primates > Indriidae > Indri > Indri indri. The sequence continues at coordinate 12,286 of RJWJ010036003.1, forward strand.
AAACCACTGATTGTATGTAAATTCCATTAGTCTCCTATACTGTGATTGTGGTGTTGATCATTTTAAATTCTTATGTAAAGCTGATTTTGCAGCAGAGCATTCCTTATTTTGCAGTTAAGATGTTTTTCTATAAATGTAAAGTGAGACTTAATGTACATTATTTTTGTTTTGTAGAATATAGTCAATATAACGCTCTGAACGTTCCACTCCACAATAGGAGACACCAGGTAAAGGATGAAGTACATGTTTTTATTTTCAGCCATGTGTATGCCAGGCTTTCCAGAAACAAGGATTAGTTGTTTGGGCCTCTGTTTAATGCACTAAATCATTACATTTAACTTTTGCTCTACTTTCTCATACATTTCTTCAAAGCGTGTGACTTACTTTTTATTGAATTCATGAGTGATACAGATTTTTGCTGTCTCTTATCCATAACATTGGAACTCAATTATGGGATGCATTAATTTTTTCAGCCATACTTGTAGGTTAGTAGACCATGCACTTAAGTGGTCTAGGTTAAGTGGAGGAGGTGTATTTGCCCAAATCAGTGGCTTTCTAATTTACTTAGGTAGGAATATTGAAATTCAAGTGAGAGCAAATCAATTTAAGAATTCACATTAGAATTCGAATGTTTTCTCCAGAAGCAGAATAAACGCTAATAAAGTAGTGTTAGAATAATAATTTGATGGTTAACTTTAACTGTGTACTTTTTGTTTTAAAGCTGAAGATGAGGGATATTGCTGGGCAGGCCCTGGCTTTTGTCCAAGATCTTGTGACAGCTCTTCTGAACTTTCACACCTACACAGAACAGAGGATTCAGATTTTTCCTGTTGATTCTGCCATCGACACTATATCTCCATTGAATCAGAAGGTAAATTTAACTCAGAATAGAGTTTGTTTGCCCTGAACAAAGAGACAGACGTTCTTTATTTTCAGACCACTTCTGTGCATCAGCTGAGTACTGTGGAGGATATGGAAAAAAACTAAAAGTAGTTTTTACCCTCAAGATAAAATTTGGCAAAAATGGAGATTCTTAAGAAGTTAAACACTAGAGGAGTTGTTAAAAGACCTCAGTGTGAGTGAGAGGTATGGCCAGTAAGTGGTATGAGATCACCGGGGAGGAAGATTGCTGTTGGTTGTAATGTCTGGGAAGATTCTTCAGGGATTTGAGTGGTCCCTGAAGAATGAGCAAGATTTGAATAAGAGGAGAGAATTGGGATTTTTTTTCTCCGCAGAAGAGGGAAAGTCGTGAATAAAATCGTGGAACAGGAAAGCATAGGGATTGTGGGGATGGGGAAGGAGTAATGAACAAACTGTCTTGGCTGGAGTGTGAAGTCCTGGAAGGGGAGGAATGGGAAGGAAGCAAGGGTGAAAAGAGAAAAAATGGCTCCAGGGTCTGAAAGGTCCCTAAGGCAAGCTAAGGCACAGACCTCCACTTTGTTTATAAAATTGAGGCCTTTGTAGCTTTTTGATGACATGATGAAAAGTGCCATTTTATTGTTGGAAAAGTTAATTTGCTGGCGTTTTTTGGTCTTCCTGTTTGTACTCACTATGTAACTTTCATCACTGGGCATGTCTAAAAGCGAAACAACCTGTGTGGTGGAGTTGACCTTTTCCCTTCCTGCTGGGTTGTGGAATGGGAGTCAAACTGCCTATCTAGTTGAGGTTGGAGGGCATTTTTAGGGTTCGTGAGGTTTAAACAGGGTTTAAATGTCACTTCCTTTAGTCCATGTGCTATTTTGGGAGGCCTATTAAAGTTTGCTTCTTTCTTTCCTTTTTTTCTCCCTAGCTAATTCTAAAAAAAGATTTAAGGTAGCTTGAAAAATTTCATTTAAATGAAAAGGATAAAATAAATGTTAGCAAGTGTATTAATTATGTATTGCTATGTAATAAGTTACTTCAAAACCTAGTAGTTTAAAACCACAAACATTTACTATCTCATACGGTTTCTGTGGGTCAAGAATTCAAGAGGTAATTTGCTGGGGGTTTCTGGCTCATAGTCCCTTACAAGGTTTCAGCCACGATGTCACTGCGGCTGGGGGGTTTGCTTCCTGGGTGGCTCACTCACATGCCTGGTGAGTTAGTGCTGGGTGTTGGCTGGATGCCTGTTTCTCATTGCCTGCATTTCTCCATAATGTTAAGTGTCCTCGTGACATGGCAGCTAACTTCCCCCGTAGCAAGTGATCCAAAAGAGACCAAGGTGGAAGCCACAATGCTTTTTATGACGTAGCCCAGGTAGTCACATACCATCACTTCTGCCATATTGTCTTGGTCACACAGACCAACCCTGAGACAATGTAAGAAGGTAGTACACAAAGCCAAGAATACTGGGAGGTGGGGATCCCTGGGCCATCTTGGAAGCTGGCTTCCTCAGGGGGGACATTGAGGGAGCTGTGCTCTAGGTGCCTCATAATATGGCAGTCTGAAATGAATCATGCCACTCTTCCTACTTGACCAGATTCTTTTTCCGTGCTTGTTTTTGTGCATCATGCGGTGTTTCCAGGGTTTGAATAAGTGTTTATGTCCATGGGTCTCCCAAGTGCCTATTAGTGTAGCAAAGACTTGGCCTCTGCAGTCAGACTTCTGGGGTTCCCAGTCCAGGCCTTCCACTTTCCAGTTATATCCCTTTGGGAAATTTACTTGATCTCTCTGTGCTTCAGTTTCCTCATCTTTAAAGTGGGAGATAGAATACCTACCTCACAGATATGCATGAGTGAGATTTAAATAAGATAATACATGTAAGGCACTAAGAATATGCCTGGCGTGTGGTAAGCACCCAGTAAAGCTTAGCTCTTATCATTGTCACCGTTAGGAAGCCCTCAGTAGGTGCTTGATTTTCATCAATTTTGGTCGTACTCCACAAATCTATTGACGTATATAGAGATTAAACTTTGGGCCTTTGAAATGTTCTTTAATATCACTGTGACAAAAAGCTTTCAGAAGACCTGGATAGGGAAAAACGGTATTGTAATGTAGTTATGGTTTCTTTAACACTTCCTATAATACCAAAAAATATTTTCTACCCAATGCTGGGTCTTTGTCCATTGTTGAAATTTTATTTTAGCTTGTTACCATATTATACCCACATAGTGAGAATCAAATATGTTAATCTTAATTTGTCTGAAACACTTTATTATTTTGAAGTTCATGTATTTCTCAATTTTACCTTTGGTGCTTTGGCCTATGAAATGCCCTTTCTGATTTTTCTAATAAGTCTATAATATTAAAGGAGATTCAGAAACCATTTGTTAAAAGATGACCAGAGTGTTTAAACTTTTTCATGGACTCATAAAGTAGACCTTTAGAACTGTAAGATTGGAGTTCACCTTATTTTACAGCTCTAACGATTAAAGCCCAAAGAGATTGAGTTTCCCAGGGCCATATATCTGTGTAGTTTGCAGTGGACTCAGTTGAATCACATTTCTGCAAAATGAGATCTTATACTTCTATACTGAGAAATCAAAATTTCAGCTCTTACAAAATACTTAAATAATTGAAATATCTCATAAATGAAATTACCTTTTTTACCTCTAAATTGTCTAAATGCCTATAGGACTTTTTTCTGAATCTGTTCTTTATACTGTATTATCCCTTGTAAATACTAAGGTATCAGTGACGGTTATAAAAGTTTTTGTATCCTCATTTGATGATAAATACATTCCTGAAATTTGTTAACCCTGAATATTGTATACAGTAAAATAAGAAATTGTCATGAGGGCCGGGCGCGGTGGCTCATGCCTGTAATCCTAGCACTCTGGGAGGCCGAGGCGGGCGGATCGTTCTGAGCTCAGGAGTTCGAGACCAGCCTGAGCAAGAGCGAGACCCCGTCTCTACCAAAAAAAAAAAAATAGAAAGAAATTAATTGGACAGCTAAAAATATATGTAGAAAAAATTAGCCGGGCATGGTGGCACATGCCTGTAGTCCCAGCTACTCGGGAGGCTGAGACAGTAGGATTGCTTGAGCCCAGGAGTTTGAGGTTGCTGTGAGCTAGGCTGACGCCACGGCACTCGCCCCAGGCAAGGGAGTGAGACTCTGTCTCA
>RJWJ010036004.1:0-16335 GCA_004363605.1 Indri indri
TTTTTGTCTAATGTTTTTCTAATAGTTGAAACCAAAGATTGCAAGATTTTATGTTTGCACCCAATTTTAGAGCATATAATGTCAAATAGACTCCATTTTACATGAGACTCCAAAAATTTGTGCTGTTTTTATATTTATCTTTCTTTTTTCCAACACAATTAAAAAGCATCTTGCTTTCTTCACAGTAATCGGAACATGAAATATTACCTGGTGTTCCAAATGTAACCCCTGGGGTTGCTTAGCATGTCTCTACAAGACTCTCGGGAATTCTGCACAAATGTTGGAAAAACACATGCTGGCAAAGTCATTAAAAAGGAAGAAAACAGATGGTTCTTTGGCTTGAATTTATGCAGCAATTTTATGTGTTCAGGACAAGTTAGATTAAATAATAATTTCAACAGGATTTTAGCTAGCAAATAACTGTCCAGACACTTTCTGTTTCAGAAAAGTAATTCTGGCTTTTCCTACTTCCCCCTATTCCTCTACTCCAGGTAAAAATATTTGACATTTTCAATCTTAAGATAGTAAAATTCGAAGAGTTTACTTTGCTCTGTCATAATGTCATAAATTCTAATCATGTCTGACATGGCAAAGCAGCAAAGCATGGTAGTTAGGAGTTTGTGCTCTTGGGTAGGCACATTGAGTTCAAAACTATGGACAATTGACCATTCTGTGACTCATTTACCTATGTTTAGCATGAGGGACAATAACAGAATCTACTCAATAAAACTTTGGTGAGAAGATGGTATTTGGAAAATGATGCCTGGCACCTAGGAAGCACTTAATCTAATTTCAATGTCTTTATGAATATTGAAGTGTTTGGAGAGACAGGCACAAAGCAATGCTATATTTTCCGTAGGTTTATGGTTTTTGAAGATTAATTTAATCTCATCTACTTGAAATATTCTATAACTGGTTCTACGCTCTGAGACACAGTGTCTTGTCTACAACTAAAAGCAAATGTGTCCAGTGAAAAAGTGGGATGATAGTGGGTTGAACTTCTCCCTCAGAAATGAGCTATGTAAGATTTCTTGGCACTTTCTTAGCACATGGGGGTCTGCATACATCTTTTGCCTCACCATAATATCACTGAGAGGGAGAAAAATGATAGAGTTAGCAATTTGCTAATTGTGGATAGGGTGTTGCCTCTGTACAACTATACACCTTGGCCTACCCCCAAGCAGTGTTATTAATGACATTTTTGTCAACACGTGTTAGAAAGCAGAGTTTCAAAGACTTGTTATGTGAATTGTACTGACAAAATATGAATAGCAACAGGAATGAGCTATTTTTTCCTCTTTATCATATAACAAATAAGAGGATCATCCTGAAAACCTGTAGATCCTACAGATCAGGTGACTGTATCTGCCATGTCCTTAATGGGATCTGAGGAGGATAAGAGAGATTATCTGGACTGCAGTCAAAGGAGTGGCTCTTCACCAAATTGGGTTTAGCTAAGGAAAAAAATAGGTCAATTTTTGTACCTCATGTTTCCATTTTCTGAAGAACGAGGAGGAGTTCGGGCTGCTGATAACTGAAAAGCACATTGATTTTATATAGTTCATCATGACCACTGAAAGTGTAGCCCATTCCCAGAGCTGGATTTCATCTTTTTTACATACTTTTTTTGAAATGGAAACATCCGATCATAAATTCTGGCATCAATATATAAAAATAAGAGTTATAAAGGAAGATTTCATTGAAACGTTTAAGGCCCAGATACCTTTTAATATTATTATCCCTCCCAGAATTCTAGGTAATATTGCCAAGAACTCTTTTATGAGCATTACTCACAGCTCCCTGACACTGTTCCCTGTACACAAGGACTAGAATGGTACAAAAAAAAAAAAGATGTTGCTCAGAAATGGGGTGGAAAAATTTAATATTTTCTTCAAGAGGTAATCCAAAGCATGCATTTCTAGTAATTATTCTAGAACCAAAATTGTTCCAAAAATTAGTAAAATTATGATAACGAAGTTAGCCATAATAACCAATTTCAGATGAATGCAAAGTATCTTGGAGCATAGATAACAATTACTGCATCCTACATCATTTTGTGTTGCAGTGCTTCCCAGTCTTCAAAATGTTCTCAACCATAATGCAAAAGAAAAGAACATTTCTTAAAATAGTTTATCTCTGGGCATTAGAATAGATAATTAAATTAAACTATTTTATTGAAAATGATATAAAACTAACATCTTCAGAGACATATCTAGAAATGTAGTAATGAAAACCAATGTAATGGTACAACTATTGAAGGCAGCACTTGGATTTAACTGTAAAATATGTGGTATAAGCATAAGTACAGACACCAGTGGAAAAGAATTGAAAGTCTAGAAATACACCCACAGATACATGGACCTTTTTTTGACACAGATTCCAAATTCAATGGAGAAAGTATAGTCTTTTCAACAAATGGTGCTGTAACAACAGGATTAAAAAAAGAGAAAAAAGAAAAGGAAGGAAGAGAGAGAGATGGAGGAAGGAAAAAAGGAAAGAAGGAAGGAGGAAAGAAGTCAGTCAAGGCTCAAACATAAAAGAGATTCCAGACAGATAGTAGAACTAAAAACGATCTTGAGAGAATATTTTTGTCTTTGTGCCTTGTGGTACACAAAGATTGCTTAGGACTCTGGTAACACCGTAAAAGAAAAAAAAGAAAGATGAATGGGGCTTCATCAAAATTGAAAATTTTTCATCAAAAGGCAGTTAGTAAAATGAAAAGGCAAGTCAAAACAAGGAGAAAATACTTACAACACATGAATCTGTCAAAGTCCTACACCTCAATAATAAAAAGACAACCCCACTGAGAAATGGGTCTGAGGCAGTTTATGTGTGGTGGTGGTTACATAGGTCAAAGCTCATCGAACTGTACAGTTAAAAGCTTTGCATTTTATTGTATATAAATTATATATACATAAAATATGAGGATTTGTGGATAGGATGCTGTTACTATACAACCATGTGCCTTAATCTCATTAGTATTATTGATTATTCTAACTTCTTTTCCTAATGTGAAATTGAAGCTACTCTAGCAATGAATTGGTTGAATATTTTAACAAAAATAAATTCAGAAATAGATTTTCTATGGTTTTGTTTTTTATGTTTAAATATTTACTATACTTAAATAGAGATTTTATTGCTTTTATATTTTTTCCATATTTCATCTCTCTCAGCTCAAAATATTTTTAGTAATGTTCACTACACTGTATTTCCTAGGAAAGGTCTCCTACCATGAGGGCCTATCACCATGTATCTCCCAGTTCTTCTATCACATAAATTGAGATTTGGCCAGCTGATCTCTTCCTATAAAATTCATCTAAGCTTCTCTCTCTTTCTTTTTTTATCTTCATTTTAATATTCCATGATCTACAGTAACAAAATCTCAGTAAAGAAAAAAATCTTTGACTTAAACTATCAGGTTAAGGAAACATGTGCCTCATAAAATCTATATTGCAATGACAAAGCCTGAATCAATCATATGAATCATTTAGACTTACATTAAAGAATACATAATTGTTACTAAAATATGCACATATTAATAAAATTTTTTGTTTTCTTTGAGACATCATTGTTTCAATTTTCTTTTATTCATATCAAGGGCTGAAAATGTGCCTTAATAAAATTAACATAGGTATGTCAAAATGTTCATGCATTTTAATTAAAGACTGCTGATGTACTTTTAGATGAAGAAAATACAATGATTTAGACAAAATAACTAAACATTCTTAAATTAATTTCAAGTATATATGTTTTCCTGAATTCAAAATTAAAACTTACTGTTTTATCAGTCAATATAAAAGTCTCACCATTTTAAAATTAGAAAAAATAAAACTGAAAGCTTATTAAATAGGGGGTTGATAAAAGGAATGCATATTGTATACCTACCAATTCACCAGAAACACTTAAAAAAATTAGATGCTACAGAAAAGACCATTATGGCAGAAAGGAGATAAACCTGATACATAGCTTTTTAAAAGTGTTTGTTTACAAATGAAACAGGTTTATATAACCGTAGTAAAAAGAAAACACTATGAAGAAAATATGTCATTAATAGAAAATAAGGTTAAATATATAGGAAGATGTTTTTAATTGATAAGAAATGCTAATGTAATTTCAAAACATTATAAGGTTTATGGTGATATCATTTACATAAAAGAAAAAACAATAAGTAAAAATATATAAGAAGATACTCAACTTCATTAATATGAGAAATGTAAATTGTAACAAAATTAAAGTAAACTTTTGACTTATTGGCAAGACATTTACACAAATTTAAATGCCTAATGTTTACAGAGCTATGGTGTTTCTGGTTGTCTCAAACTTTGTTAAACAATGTTATAAAATCATACTAATAATTCAAAATGCTAAGACTATACACATTAAGAGACATCATAATTTTTATGCTGTTTGACTAGTAAACTCATATCCTGTAATTAATTCAAAAGAAACATTATTAAATATGAAAAATACATACAGGCAGAAAGTAGTTTTACAACATTTTTACAATAATTAAAAACCAGAAACAAAATGATTATTCAATAATGTGAAATATTAAAGAAATTATCTCTACTCAGTGGGAGGCTATGATGACATTTACAATGATAGGAAGTTAAGATCGCTAAGAAGATATAATCATGGTATAATAGACAAAATAGCTACCTAAGACCAAATAAGTAAAAAGAGCATATTTGTTCTTACAACTAAAACATGTCAATGAAATTTGTGTAATGGTGGTCAGGTTGTAAGTGTCTTTTTTGTTTTCACATTTGTAAGTATTACGGGGTACAAACAGCTCCGGTATTTTGGTTACATGAAGCACTTTTACAATGCTTGAGTCATAGTTATAAGAGTACCTGTCACACAGATATTGTTCATGGTACCTGTTAGGTAAGTTTTGGCCCATCCCCTCTTCTACCCTCCCCCCAGGTTGATTTCCATTGAGTTTTACTTTGCTCTATGCACTTGTGTGTTCATCAGTTAGTTCCAATTTAATAATAAGTACACGTGGCGTTTGTTTTCTATTTTTTAGACACTTCACTTAGAATAATGGTCTCCAGTTCCATCCAAATTGCTGCAAAAAACATTAATTCTTCCTTTTAAAGAAGGCTGAGTAGTACTTCACGGTATACAAACACCACATTTTATTAATCCATTCATGAATTTATGGGCACTTAGGTTGATTCCACATCTTTGCAATTATGAATTGTGCTGTTGTGCTGCAATAAACATTCAAATACAGGTGTCTTTTTGACAAAATTTCTATTCCTTTGGGTAAAATCCCAGAAGTGGGATTGCTGGATCAAATGGTAGGTCAACTTTTAGTTCCTTGAGGAATCTCCATACTGTTTTCCATAGAAGTTATGCTAATTTGCAGTCCCACCAACAGTGTATGAGTGTTCCTTTCTCTCTGCATCCACATCAGCATCTGTTCTTTTGGGACTTTTTAATAAAGGCCATTCTGACTGGAGTAAGGTGATATCTCCTTATGGTTTTAATTTTCATTTCCCTGATGATTAGTGATGTTGAACATTTTTTCATATGTTCATTGACCATTTGTCTATCTTCTCTTGAAAATCTTTTGTTCATGTCTTTTACCCACTTTTTAATAGGGTCGTTTGATTTTTTTCTTTCTGATTTGCTTGAGTTCTTTGTAGGTTCTGGTTATTAGTCCTTTATCAGATATACAGCTTATGAATATTTTTTTCTTATTCTACAGGTTGTCTATTTGCTCTGTTAATTATTAATATTTCCTTGGCCGTGCAGAAGCTTTTGAATTTAATCAAGGATATCAAAAAGAGTTTTTTCCACATTTTCTTCTAGAATTCTTATGGTTTCATGCCTCACATTTAAGTCCTTTATCTATTTTGAATTAATTTTAGTAAGTGGCAATAGATATGGGTCCTGTTTCATTCTTCTGCATGTGGTCATCCAATTTTCCCAGCACCATTTATTGAATTACGGATTCTTTTCCCCAGTGTATATTGTTGACTGCTCTGTCAAAGATCAGTTGGCTGTATGTGGATGGTTTTATATCTGAATTTTCTGTTCTGTTCCATTGGTCTATGTCTCTATTTTTTGTGCCAATACTCTGCTGATTAATTTACTATAGCCTTACAATATACTTTGAGGTCTGGTAATGTGATGCCTTCACATTTGTTCCTTTTTCAAAGATTGCTTTGGCTATTCAGGCTCTTTTCTGGTTCCCCACGAAGCATAGAATTACTTTTTCTAGATCTGTGAGATACGATGTTGGTATTTTGATGGGAATTGCAATGAATCTGTAAATCACTTTACATAGTATGGACATTTTAACACTGTTGATATTACCAATCCATGAGCATGATATGTTTTTCCAGTTGTTTGTATCATTTGCAATTTCTTTCCTCACTGTTTTGTATATCTCTTTGTAGAAGTCTTTCACCTCCTTGGTTAAGTATATTCCTAGCTATTTTATTTTCTTTATAGTAATTACAAATGGTATTGAGGCTTTGATTTGACTTTCAGCTTGACTACTATTGGTGTATTGTAATGCTACTGATTTGTGTGCATTGATTTTATATCCTGAGACTTTGCTGAATTTATTTATCAATTCCAGAAGTATCTTGGTGGAATTTTGGGGATCTTCTAGATATAAGATAATATTGTCTGCAAAAAGTGATAGTTTGACTGCCTAGTTTCCATTTTGGATACCCCTGATTTCTTTCTCTTGCCTGGCTGTTCTAGTGAGGACTTCCAGCACTATGTAGAATAGAAGTGGTGACAGTGGCATCCTTTTCATATTCCAGTTCTTAGTGGGATTGCTTTCAACTTTTCCCTATTCAGTACGATTCTGGCTGTGGGTTTGTCATATATAGCATTTATAATTTTGAGATATGTTCCTTCTATGCCTAGTTTGTTGGGAAATTTTATCATGAAAGGGTGAATTTTGTCAAATGTATCTGCTGAGATGATCATATGATCTTTAGTTTTGCATCTGTTAATGTGATGAATCATATTTATTGATTTATTAATACATATGTTGAACCATCCTTGCATCCCTGGGATTAAGCCCACTTAGTCATAGTGGATTATTTTTTTGATAATCTGTTGAATTCAGTTTGCTAATATTTTATTGAGGGTTTTTGCTTCTATATTCATAGGGGATATTGGTCTGTAGTTTTTTCGTTGTGCCCTGTCCTGGATTTGGTATCAAAGTGATACTGGCTTCATAGAATGTTTTGGGAAGTAGGCCCTCTTTCTGTATGATACGGAATAATTTCTGCAGAATGTGTACCAACTCTTCTCTGTAGGTCTGATAAAATTCTGCTGGGAATCCATCTGGTCTGGGGCTTTTTTCTTGTTGGAAAGTTTTTCATTCCTGTTTCAGTCTCATTGCTCATTATTGGTCTGTTCAGTTCTATTTCTTCCTTATCGAGTCTTGGGAGGTTGTGTGTTTCCAGAAATTTATCCATTTCCTCTATGTTTTAGAGTTTGTGTGCATAGAGAATTTCATAGTATTCACAGATGATATTTTTGTATATCTGTGGTATTAGTTGTAATCTCTCATTTATCATTTCTAGTTGAACTTATTTGAGTCCTTTCTCTTCTATTCCTGGTTAATCCAGCCAGAGGTCTGTCAATTTTGTTCATCTTTTCAAAGAACCAACCTTTTGTTTTGCTGATCTTCTGTATAATTTTCTTGTTTTTGATTTTGTTTACTTCTTCTCTGACCTTATTATTTCCTTTCTTCTGCTACCTTTTGGTTTGGTTTGCTCTTCCTGTACTAGTTCCTTGAGATATGCCATTAGATTGTTAGTTTGTAATCTTTCTGTATTTTTGTTGTGGGCATTTAAGGCTATGAATTTTCCCCTTAAGACTGCTTTTACTGTATCCCATAGATTGTGATAGCTTGTGTCCTCTTTGTCATTCAGTTTGAGGAATCTTTTAATTTCCATCTTAATTTCTTCTTTGATCCAATAATCATTCAGTGGCAGGGTGTTTAATTTCCATGATTTTATGTAGAATTGGGAGTTTCTCTTGGACTGGATTTCTAGTTTTATTCCGCCATGGTCTGAGAAGATACATGGTACGATTTCAACATTTTTGAATTTGTTGAGCCATGGTTTGTGGCCTAAAATATGATCGGTCTTGGAGAACATTCTGTGTGCTGATGAATAGAATGTATATTTGGTACTTTGGGGATAAAATGTTCTATAAGTGTCTATTAGGGCTGATTGCTCTGTAGACCCATTTAAGTCCAGTGTTTCTTTGTTTATTTTCTGCCTGGATGATCTCTCCAGTTCTCTCAGTGGGGTGTTGAAGTCCTCACCAATTACGAAATTGCCATTTATCTCTACTCAGGTCTAGTAGGGTTTGCTTTATGAATCTGGGTGCTTCTATTTTAGGTGAATAGATATTTAGGATTGTTATGTCTTCTTGTTGAATTGCTCCCTTTACCATTATATAATGACCATCTTTGTCTTTCTTTACTATTGTTGATTTAAAGTCAATCTTATCTGATATGAGAATGGCTACACCTGCTTCTTTTGGCTTCCATTTGCATGTAATATTTTTTTCATTCCCTTGACCTTGAGTCTGTAAGAGTCCTTGCGGTTTAGACGCATTTCCTGGAGATAGTAGGTTAGTAGGTACTTGGCTTGTGGTTTGTTTGTTTTTTTTTTTTTTTTTCCATACATTCAGCCAGCCTGTGTCTCTTGAGTGGGGAATTTAAACCATTTACATTGATTGATAAAAGTGATATATGGGATGCTATTCTTTTCATCCTGTTGGTTATTACCTTATTGCTTTGTTTTACTTCTTGTATTGTTGCTTTATTTGAGCTCTGAGCTTTAGCTTTTGGGTGGTTTCACACTGGAAGATGACCATTGTGTTGCTCCATGTATAATGCAGTTCTGAGATGCCTTAATAACAGGTATCTTTAGGGTGATGTTTTTCTCAGCTGCTAGTTGTTTGTATGCTGTAGCAGTAGTGAGTTATATGTGTGGGCAGATTCCCTGTCTCTGTTTGATGAGAGAGGATGGAGGCCTTTGAAATTCTCTCTCTATCCCCACCCCTGTGCTCTTCTTAGCAATGTGAATTGTAGTGGCACACCCAGTTTAATCACTGAGACAGCAGGTGGTGCTTGTAGCTAAGAAACGACCTGACCCTGTATGATTGAGTCAGTAAATGTTGAAAAGGGTTGTGCAAATTGACTTCCCTGTCAGTAGGTGGCATTTGCTGGAAGGAACAGGCTGCCACGTTGTTTTTGTGACTGACTCTAGTCCCTCAGGAGGAGCACTCAAATGCCCCAAGTGGTGGATGGGGCCTTGGAACTTCCAGGTGATCCTTATTCTCTGCCTCAGCAGAGGCCAGTATGGGAGTGAGGTTGGGTGGGGCATGGTTGGGTGGGCCTGCCCTCAGGATCCAAAAAAGCTGACAAGGTAGCTGTTTTGGCTGGGGTCAAAGATCTGTTCCCAGCTTCTGAGGATAGCCACCTGGGAGGGGCTAAAGTGGCCCAAAAATTCTTCTTGTTGATACGGGGCCATTCGTGATTCACAGTCTGACTGTCCAGTTCTCATAACTCCCCCCAGCCTGTGTGTCTGTCCCACTAACATGTGTCTTCACAAAATATTGACAATCAGGCAACTCTGAAAATTTGGCAGTCCAGGTGTACTACAAGTCCACAGAGGAAGCAGCGTCAGCCCCAATCTCTGTGGGTGCCTCAGCCTGGAGCATACACCTGCTGGGGAGGGGTAGCTGCTCACTTACTTCTCAGAACAAACTGCTCTCCCTGCTGGAATGGGTGGGGGAGGGTCCACCAGGCATGGTCAGCCCAAGCACCTAAATGAACTGCACCTGGTAGCTATTAATATAACAACGAAGCTGTGCCATAGAATCTGCCCTAAACAAACAGGGTAGTTTTCTTCTGTGGGGTGGTGAGCTCTCTCCCAGCTTGATGTGTCTTGGAAACCTGCAGTACTCTACTGTCAAATCTGTCCATGTGGGCATCCTCTACACCCAAGTCCAACTCACAGAACTCCCCTGCCCTTTTGTCCCCAGCACCTGTCTTGTGTCCAGGGGCCCTGGGGTCCGGCCTGCTTGTCTGACCCCCTGGCATGCAACTCCACAAAACACCTTTGGGCAGGTAGTTCCAGAATCAGGCACCCCAGGTTTTCTACAAAAGGGAAAGGCATGGGTCCCCCTTTCTGTGGAAGCCTCAGCCTATAGCATGCTCTCACTTTGGCGGGAGGTGGCTCACTAAATTCCGGCCCAAACTGCTTTCCCTGTTGCAGTGGGTGGGGAAGGGGCAGGAAAGGAAGCTTCAGGATAGAGAAATGCTGGCTCCCCTGCCTCTTCTGATACTCTCCCTGGTGGGGGGGCTCCACACGGAGTGTCCGAACTCTGGGATCATGCAAATTCTCCTCCCTATACCATGTTTGCTGCTGTATCTGGGTTCATGGGGGTGGAAAAGCTTCCAAGAAACTCAGTAGCCCACTGGCCACCAAATGCCTATGAAAGGGTAAGAGCTCTCCCCCCTTACTCTTTCACTGGGCTCAGAGCTTCTGTGGGTCTGATCCTCACTGATGTCTTTTTTCCTTTATCTTCTACCTTTTTGCTTTGCAGTTTTCCTCCATGAGATCACCAGGAGGCTCTGGCAACTCCGTGATCCTCACCCACTTTGCCTCTCTTTTTCTCTTTCCTTTGTCAGAATTCCTATCTTCCCACCGGGATCGTCTGACAAGCGATGTCTCTAGTTGGCCATCTTGGTACTCCCTCCATAAGTGTCTTTTTTTTCTATTTTATCTCATGCCATAATTATATGACAATCATAATAAAAATTATATGTAAAATCAAAACAAAACTAGCTGTCATTAATAAATTTATTAGTTAAAATAGATAATATATTCAAGTCATAGTTACCACAAATCATCACTATTTAGTAATACTTTAATTAAAATTATTCGGCAATAGAATGAGATAAAATGAGAAGACGATCTGATTACCAAGACCTTTAAAGAGAGAGAGATTAAAAAAAAAAAAGAATCTTCCTCCTTTTCCTGTAAACTTGTGAATTTTATTCCTAATGTTTCCATGTGAACTTATTTTTGTAAATGTGCTAAATAAATGCAGAGTTAAAATAAACCATCTAAGTCTTTGCTTTTAAAAAAATAGAGTTAAACAGCACTGATCTCTCTAGTTGTGCATGCATGTGTTGATATCTACTCAATAAACCCAACACCACCAAGAGGGAGAGAAAAAAAAGGGAGGGACAGGGACGGAAGAAGAGAATATTGACCTATCAGTTTTTTTTTAAGTTTTTAAAAAAGTTTTCAGTGGACTGCCTGCATAATTCTTTTAAAAAGATATGACCATTAAACCTGTGAAATTAGTTTATTCTATATCCATTCATAAGTATTGATACCATTCAAGAACATACGTATAAAGCCAAAGAATTACTAGTAAATATTTAAATTAATGATGAAAAATCCTCAGTATTTAATCATCAGTAGTGTCTATATAACATTAATATTTGTCTTGTTAAACAATTAAGATTATTTACAGAGGTAATAATGGACCCACAGCATGATTAGCAAGAAACCAGTGTAGATGTTGTTGGATATTTACTTTATTCTTGGTCCATTCAGATGTATTTCATTTTATCCTCACATCAATCCTTTGATGTATACATTATTACATGCATTTTACAGGTGATGCAATTGGTCTCCATAGAGTTAGTTATTTTTCCAAGGTTAAAATGAAGGAAAAACACCTTCTTAGGTATTCATATCTCAACACTAGCAACTTTTTTCACTATATCAGAGCTACCTTGAAGATTTTATTATTGAGATAATATATGACATTCAATATTCAAAAATATTATTTAATGTTTTGCTAAAAACTTAAATGTTGAGAAATATTAGATATTGAAAATACGCCATTTCCTTTCCACTTTTATTAGTTCATAAACTCAGTTAAAAAAGTAAGTGGATAAAGCTATGTGAATGAGTATTTAAGAAAATAGCACAAATATTGTCTTCTGAGATAATTCTCAACTTTATCCTATGATGGCTGAAGATAAGTCTCTTCCAAGAGACAAGGATAACAATACATGTCATATATAAGGAAAGAAAAACTTAGATATACAAATCTGAGTAGAAAATTCAGTGTTTTGGTAAATAGAAGATAAGTTTTGTATGAAAGGAGTTTCTCACTTCGTGTATTCCAATAAACAAATTGCAAGTGTTTGCTATTTCTTTAGGTACTATAAAGCAAATAATAATGTTTTTAATAACCATATTTGAATTTATCAGCAGATGATAAGGGAGAAATGTGAAAATATGAAGCATATTACATATGAGGAAGTGCCATCACAACCCTAAACTACATTCTTCAAATAATGACACTGAAATATACACAAATATCTCAAAACTCTTGCTGTCTTTTAACATTAACCAGAATTTGTTTAAATGCTCAGTTCATTCTGAAGTTTATGTTACATAGATTATATGATGTGTTTGTGTATGTGTGTGTTTCTTTAGAATATAAACTCCTAAAGGATAGGCATTTTGTTTTATTTTTGCAAACTTTTTACAGTGACTTCTTAAAATAGTTGTCAGGTGTGGAGATCAGATGTCAGTTTTGAGTTCCCTGGTTCTTGGTTCCCAGTACCAAAGAATGGTTACTGATACCAGGTTGACAGAATAAAATGAGTAAGCCAAGCAGACACAAGTGGGCAAAGTGCCAAGATTTACTGGAGCACAGTACATTCAAAAGAGGGAACGGATCTATCTCTGCCAGTGGAGAAGACCCTGAGTTTAAAGACAGAGTATAGAAAGTATAGTACATTCTTAAAGTCAGTAGAGAGTGGAATGCTCCAGTAAGGGATAATATCACCATAGGATTAAGGTTTGTTCTTTATGCTAATCTCTAACAATATGTTAATCTGGAGTTGGAATATTCATGAATTTTCTAGAAAAGGGGCGGAGAGTTCCCAGAACTGGGAACCCTCCCCTTTCCTGACCTTATAGAGTAACTTCTGAGGGTTACCATTTAGAAACTGTGATAGCACTGGTGGGTGTCATTTTTACTATACTAATGATGGTAGGTCACTTGAGGACACTGTCACCTTGCTTGTACACATGCTCCAAAGACTCCCCTTTGTGGCCTTGATCATACCTCCACTTTATGATTTTTCTGCCTCCTTCTGGTTAGTCAGTCCTTGGAGACCCCCTATCATAGACCAAACATCTGTTCAGTGCTTGGAATCCCCCTCGACAAGGCATCTGTTCCTTCTTGGAAGCCCCCTTTGGTCAAATTGTTCCTCCTATTGTAGACAAAGCATCTCCTAGTGCCATCTGTTCCTTTCCTCCCTCCTTATCCATACCTAACAATAGTCACATGTGTATAATTGTGATGCATAAAAATATACAAATTTAAAAAACCCCAAAGCAATTCTGGTTGTGCTCAGGTCTACAGAGAAGAGTTGAAAGAAAGCTTCCTTCCACTACTAAAATTTTTTTTAAAAAATTGTGAATTCAGTTTTGACCTAACAGAGACCTAAGTGCACAAAGCAACCACTGGCCCCAAAATATAAGGAGATGCAGTTAGTAACAGGGAGAGACAATACAGGAGCACTTGCTTCTGTAGGATAAACACAACCCAACGTTAGAAAACAGAGCTCAGCTGAGTACAGACTCATTAGTTAAAATATCACTAAACTCAGTAATCCTAAACTACTCAGAACTCAACTGCCACCTGATTAAGTACTACACTGGTGGTCCCTGTCTTGGGTCCAGTCCCTAGAAGTTGAGCCTTGGCAAATAATCCTTCTTTAGGAGGAGTGGAATGAGGGACGTAGTTTAGGTCTGGGGAAACTAGCTAAGCAAAAATAACCTCTTACCTGTAAACTGGTTTCCATCTGATCCCAGGGAAGTTTGGGGGCCTGGCTTGTTCCATGAGGTCAGTCTGTAAGGTGTCCAGCCTTTAGTACCCCTCTGTCTTTCAGTTATTGACCAACTAATTACCTGAGAGAGGGCTTGAAGCCATAGTCCCCTGGGCAAGGTGACTCCCATTTTAATGCACAGTGTTGTGCCTGACAGTAGCAGGTTCTGCATAAATATTTGTTAAACGTTATTACCTGCTCAGATGTCCCTCTCACCCCATTACTCGTGTTCAACATAGTCTGAACTGAATTCAGTTTTTCTTGCTCAAAGCCTGTTTCTATACCCGCTTATCCTATCTTAATCTTATTATTCTCCCCCCAGACACAGGAGCAAGAGATTTCTAAGTCAAATTTACTTCTTACTTGCTTTTATTCACTCATAAATAATTCATTAATTCTACAAATATTGCTGCTAGAAACTAAAATAAGTGGCGGTGACACAGAGTCAAATAAAACACAGCTTCTGCTTTCAAAGATAATTGTATCTAGTGGGGAAAAGAGACAAGTAAATCAAGATTTATAGGACAATGTGAAAAGAGCAGCGGCAGGACAAAGGGTCATCATGAAAAGGCCAGGAGAGGTGGCGACGTCTTCATGGAGAAAGGATGCTTAGTCTGAACTGGGAAGAATGAAGGAGAGGGCGCTCAGAGGATGGGGGAAGGACAAAGGAAACAGCGTATGCGAAGGCAGAGAGGGCTCCGTGGTGAGTGCATTCCTGCCGGGATCAAAAGTAGTTCCCAGTGGCTGAGTGGAAACTGATCAGGAGAGGCCAGCCAAGTCTCCAAATGCAGGTGCCCTGTGGGGCCAGGGAAGATGAAGGAAACAGACACTGCTCTGATCTTGCAGAATCTGCAAGAAGATCATCTGTCTTAATCCTGAAAACTCTGGAGAGTGGTTGAGCGATTTTATCGAGGGTTTAATACCGTGTGTGTGCGCGTGTGTGCTCAGTATAAAGAGCGTATTTACTCATTATGCCACAGGGATCTAGGGAGAAACCTTGTCAACATTTTTGATACGGTTTATGTATACTATTTACATAACAATTCTCTTTTGTTTTGAACTAACTTAAAATGGAAATATCTCATTTGTTCTAGGCACTGAGGATTCAGAAGCAAATAAGAACTAGTGCTTACCCTGGGATCACACAGCAATCCATAAGTAATAAAAATGTGTGCAATATAATGTGGTAACTGTTAGTGTAAAGATGCAAGCAGGCAATGTGACAGGACAGGAAGAAAAGGCTAACTGCCTGAAAGTTGACCCTCCTGGACCCAGGTTGAGTCCTTGCAACCTCTTCTAAGTACTCATGAGAATCTCCTGCAGGATTGCAAGAGGCCCATTTATCTGTGAATAGTGAATTCACTTTGACATTTCTGTTCAAATGAAAACTTATTTTTATTAAAACATTTTGAACTTAACATTTTGTTGGTGTGAACATTTAAATGGTGCAAACATTCCTTGACTAAATACAAAGAAAAAAATCTACTTTGATTCTAAATTCACTCCTGGTGGACTTGAACTACAGTTATCAGGTACTCTTACTGTATAATTTATTTGTGGAGTATAAAAATCTCCTAAAGTTGATAAAATCAAGCTATAAATCCTATGCAATAAATTTCATTTGGGTAAAATTCCTCAGAGGAGTGTCATTTAAGGTCAGACTTTCTATATCCTTAGTGCATTCATTATGCATTTGATTTTTGTTTGTTTTTAAAATGGAATTATAAGCAGATTTCATTTGCATGTTTTTATCATCCTTTACACTATTTGCAATAAAATTTTGAACAAAGTGATCTTTATACTCTGTAACAATATGGAAGATTTAATTATTAATGTATCTTAAAACGTCTCCAAAAACTTCTCTTACACATTTGATACATTGATAATTTTCAGGTCAAAAGCAATTTGCATTTATTTATTTATTTATTTGTTTGTTTTTAGAGAAAGAGTCTTGTTCTGTCACCTAGGCTGGAATGCAATGGCAGGATTGTAGCTCACTACAGCCTAGAACCCCTGGGCTTCAAGCGATCTTCCCCCCTCAGCCTCCAGACTAGCTGGGACTACAGGGATGTGAAACCAAGCCTGGCTTATTTGTTTTTCAACGTTTTGTAGACACAGAGTCTCACTATGTTGCCCAGGCTAGTCTTGCATTCTTTCATTTAAATGTTAGTTCAAACTAAAGCAATTCTTAATACACACACACACACACACACACACATGACCAATGAGCACATGCAAAGATAATCAACATCATTAGTCTTTAGTTAAATGCAAATCAAAGCTGCAATGAGAGATCATTTCACACCTATGGGATGGCTATAATAAAACAGATTGATAATAGGTGTTGGTGAGGATGTGGAGAAATTGGAACCATCACAGAAGAGCAGATCTTAATAGCAAAACCAAAAGATTTT
>RJWJ010036005.1:0-16365 GCA_004363605.1 Indri indri
ACATTTTAAGGTGCTAAAAGAAAATAGCAGTTAATCTAAAATTTACATTGAGCAGAAATATCCTTCAAAAATCAAAGCAAAATAAATGTTTTTAGACAATCAAAACCTGAGAAAATTCTTCATCCACAGACCCCACTAAAAGAAATATTAAAGGAAAAAATTTTAAATAAAATAAACCCAAAAGGAAGTATAGACATCCAGAGAAAAATAAAAGCAACGGAAGAGGTAAATATACGGGTAAAAATAAATGATCAATGACCGTATACACTATAATGTCATGTAGAGTTTTAAATACATACAGAAGCTGGACATGGTGGCTCACACCTGTAATTCCTGCACTTTGGGAGGCTGAGGCAGGAGGATTGCTTGAGTCCAGGAGTTTGAAACCAGCCTGGGCAACATAATGAGACCCCCCATCTCTAAATAAAAATAAAAATGAATTAACTGAACCTGGTGGCATGAGCCTGTAGTCACAGCTACTTGGGAGGCTGAAGCAGGAGGATTACTTGAGCCCAGGAGTTCAAGGTTGCAGTTAGCTACGATTGTGCCACTGCTCTCCAGCTTGGGCAACAGAGTGAGATAACATTTCTAAAAATAAATACATGTAGAATTGAAACACATCACAAAAATAGCACAGAGTGTGGGAGCAAGTAAATGGAATTGAAGTATTTTAAGGTCCTCGCGTTGTCTAAGCAGTGGTAAAAGAATTAATTTATATTAAACTTTAACAAGTCAAGGATGCTGTAAAAACCATGGTTATCATGAAAAGAAAGTAACAAAAATATATTACTGACAAGCTAATATAGGAAAATTTGGAATAATAAAATTAATTCAAAAATTTAAAAGAAAAAGGGAACATAGGACATGTGGGAGAAATAGAATACAAATACTATGATTTCTTGAAACTCAAATGTATAAATAACTATTTTAAAAATCGATGGACTAAATATTCCTATTTAAAAATAAAGATTGTCAGATTGGGTTTTAAAAAGCAACTTTATACTGCTTTTAAAAATCTTACACATAAGGATACAGATATGTTAAAGTAAAAAGTTGTTTTTAAAAAATACTATACAAACAGTAACTAAAAGAAAATCAGGCTGGGTATAGTTGCTCATGCCTGTAATTAGCACTTTGAGAGGCCAAGATGGGAGGATCACTTGAGGCCAGGAGCTCAAGATTGGCCTGAGCAACATAGCAAGACTTCATCTATACAAAAAAAGAAAAATAAGCCAGGTTTGTTGGCATGCACCTGTAGTCCCAGCTACTTGGGAGGCTGAGGTGGGAAAATTGCTTGAGCCCAGGAGTTTGAGGTTGCTGTGAGCTAGGCTGATGCCACGGCACTCCATGCACTCTAGTCTGGGTAACAGAGTGAGTCCCTGTTTCAAAAAAAAAAAAAGAAAAAAGAAAAAGAAAATCAGCGTAGCTAAACCAACATTACATAAATTAGACTTCATTGCAAGAAAAATTATTAGATACTGCATAATGAATAAAATGTCAATAAACTAGGAAGTTATGACAATTCTAAATTTACATGTACCTGATAACATGGCCTCAGAGCATATAAAAGCACTTCGTACATACATACCTTAAAGTCTGCAGTGTAAACAGCAATAAACTAAGAGCACTGGGCATCCAGGAAAAGGGAATTTGTGCAAAGGAAGGAATACAGATGGCAGAGGGCATCCAGGGATATTAGTACGGAATAAGAGTATTAGTCAGTATAATTAACTGCTAATTGCTGCAAAAGACAAACCCCAAAACTTCCGTGACTTAATTCAACAAATTTATTTCTAGCTCTCATTACACAGCCAGTGCGAATTGGTGGGGACTCTGCTCCATCACAGTCCTCAGGGAAAGAGACTGACCGAGGCTGTGCCATCTTGAAGTGGTACAATCAAGAACGTGTGATGGGGAAGCAGGGATGGACAAGACACAGAAATTCTTAACTGCCTCAGCCCAGAAGTGAGCCAAGTCACTTCTGCCCACAGATCTTTGGCTGGATCCAGTCACATGGTCACATCCTAATTGCAAGGAGGATGGGAATTGCAGGGTGCACGTGAAATATTTGTTGGGCATTCACTCTCTGTCATAGGAATTCCCCAAATCCTCAAAGGAAATACATTCTTTCCTGGTGAATGTGATTACTTAAAAATTGCGTTTAGCTTGGGTACAGTGGCTCATGCCTGTAATCCCAGCACTTCAGGAGGCTGAGGCAGGAGGATTGCTTGAGACCAGGAGTCTGAGATCAGCCTAAGAAACATAGCAAGATCTCATCTCTACAAAAAGTAGAAAGAGTAGCTGGGTGAGGTGGTGCACACACCTGTAGTCCCAGCTACTCAGGAGGCTGAGGCAGGAGGATCGCTTGAGCCCAGGAGTTTGAGGCCGCAGTGAGATATGATGATGCCACTGTACTCTAGCCTAGGCAACAGAATGAGACCTTGTCTCAAAAAAAAATTGTGTCTAAAAAAATCCTGTTTTCTACCCTACTGGTAGTTTCTCAATTGTTCTTCCTTTAAACTAGTATCTATCCTTCCTCCCTCCCTCTCTCTCTCTCTCTCTCTCTCTCCCCTTCACTTCCGTCTTCTTTCCTTCTCTCCCACTATAGTATCTTCCCTTAGCTGGTTCGAAACTCCCAGGAGAGGTCCCACAGTAATCTAGGGTTAAGAGAAAAAATTGTATCCTTTCATACAATGCGGTTCAGACCATAGACCATACACAACTATTCAGACACAGCCCCTTCCCTACCCCTCACCCAGACATTTTTTGGCATGTAGTAAGGAGGAGCCTCCATGGTTCCACGGGAGAAGAACTGTGGTGAGACAGGAAGCCCAAACAATGAGTCAGGATCTTCACCCTAAGGTGAGGGCATTTATTTTGGTTTGGATCCCTCTAAGAATAGAAATGGAGTTGACACAGGTCCCCTCACAATAGGAGAGTGGATTCTGGTTGGGGACAATATCCCAACTATTTCAACTGAAAGGGACCTCAGAGTTCCATTAGTCCAACTTCCCATTGTACAGATGAAAAAACCGAGGCCCGTGGAAGGGAAGGGACTTGCCTGACTTCGAGAAAACACTATTGCAAAGCTGATACTAGAACCTAGCCCTCCCTTTCAATTAACTCGTATTTAACTGATTTGGGGCCTTAATTACATCTGCAGAATCCTTTACCTTCGCCATAGTCTGTGGGCTAGGAGCAAGTCACAGGTCCTGCCCACACTCATACTGAGGGTTGCAGACGGGCATGAACACCAGGGAATGAGAATCCCGGGGCCCACTCGAGGGTCTGCCTGCCACGGACAGAACTGTCCAAACCAGGGCAGAGGGAGGGCTGAAGCAGAAGTGGTGGCTGCAGCTTGGGCAGAGGGGCACGAGTTGAGGCAGGAGCTGACAGGCTGGGGGGCAAGTGAGACAGGGACAATGACCGCCACATGGCGAACTAGTCCCACTATTCAGCCCTGGCAGTGGAGGCAATGGTGCTGGCAGTGGGGTAGCACAGGTGACTACGTGGCCCAGGAGGATTACTGGGACCAGGACCTGTCGTTGGACCCAGTCTAGGAGAAGTGGCAGCTCAGGACTTGCACAGCTCGGGGTGTCTCCCATCTGCCAAGGGTGGCATGCAGTCAGTGACATCAGCCAGGACCTTTGAGACAGACTCAAGCTCATGTTTCTCCTAAAGTTCATTTCAGGGCAGTGGTCACCCTAAGCCAGAGCAGGGCAAGATGTGAGTGCACGAAATCAACACTGTGAACAAAGCACTGGTCTTCGGCCGGGCGCGGTGGCTCACGCCTGTAATCCCGGCACTCTGGGAGGCTGAGGTGGGAGGATTGCTTGAGCTCAGGAGTTCGAGACCAGCCTGAGCAAGAATGAGACCCTGTCTTCTTTGAAAAATAAAAAATGAAACGAAAGAAAGAAAAACAAAGCACTGGACTTTATCACCAGCAAAGGAGTCAAGCTGGTCTCCACTGGGGCAGAGGAGATTGTGGACGGCAACACGAAGATGCCCCTGGCCGTGATCTGGACCATCCTCCTCTGGTTCACCATCTGGAACATCTCTGTGGAAGAGACCTCTGGCAAGGCAGGGCTCCTCTGGTGCCAGAGAAAGATGGTCCCACGTAGGAATGTCAACATGCAGAACTTCCACATCAGCGGGAAGGACAATATTGCCTTGAGTGCCCTGATCTATGGCACAGACTGGAGGTGATTAAGTATGACAAGCTGAGAAAGGACAACCAAGTCACCAACCTGAGCAATGCCATTGAGGTGGCCAAGAAATATCTCCAAGATGCGCGACATTGGGAACACAGCCGGGCCCAACAGGAAGGCCGTGATGGCCTATGTGTCCGTCTTCTGCCTTGCCTTTTCAGGAGCACAGAAGGCTGAGACTGTTGCCAGCTGGATCTGTAAGGTGCCGGCTGTCAACCAGGAGAACGAACACCTGGTAGAAGATTATGAGAGGCCGGTCAATGATCTCCTCGCGTGGATCTGGTGCACCACCCCTTGGCTGGAGGGCAGCATGCCCCAAAAGACCATCCAGGAGATGCAACAGAAGCTGGAGGACTTCCATGACTACCAGCGTGTTGACAAGACAGCCGAGGTGCAGGAGAAATACCAGCTGCAGACCAAGCTACGTCTCAACAACCAGCCCACTTTCATGCCCTCCGAGGGCAGAATGATCTCAGAAATTAACAACAGCTGGCAGCATCTGGAGCAGGAGGAGAAGGGCTATGAGGGCTCCTAAATGAGATCCACAGGCTGGAGTGGCTCCACCCCCTGATAGCCAGCTCTGGCAGAAGCCACCATCCAGGAGACCTGGACCCGTGGGAGGGAAGACATGCCGAAGCAGCGGGACTGTGCCACCCTGTCGGGTATCAAAGTCCTTATCCACAAGCACGAGGCCTTCGAGAGGGACCTGACCACACACCAGGACTGCGTGGAGCAGATCAAGGCTCTGAGAGTGGAAAAAACTCAAACTGTTTTTTCCCTGCTCTCACACAACCCAGAAGACTTCTGTGACCAAATGTGTGTGGGTTTTTCCCCACCCACCCAGCAAGCAAGTAATTCTACAGTGGACACCAACTGGGTGTCCTCTAATTCTATTTTTTTTCCTTTTTTAAAAATTTTTATTTTTATTTTTTAAATTATTTTAATATGAAGGGGTGGAGGATTATGAAGAGGGGTGCTCAGTCACCTTGTTTGTTTTTGTTGAGACAGAGTCTCACTCTGTCATCCTGGGTAGAGTGCAGTGGCGTCGTTGTGGCTCACTGCAACCTCCAACTCCTGGGCTCTAAGTGATCCTTCTGCCTCAGCCTCCCAGGTAGCTGGGACTACAGGTGCTCACCAGGCTGGTCTCAAACTCCTGAGCTTAAGCCATCCTCCCACCTCAGCCTCCCGGTGTGCTAGGATTACAGGAGTGAGCCATTGCGCCCAGCCTGAGTGTCCTCTAATTCAATTCAATTCTGCCCCTATCTACCTGTAGATAGACAGCATCAGATCCCATAGGGTCGTCCCCACTTCAGACGCCGATCACAAGCCCCAGGTTATTTTACCTGTGCTTCTGACCAATTGGCTATAAATTGGGGTTCCCACAATCTCCGTGGGTTCCATTAATTTGCTAGGGTGGCTCACAGAACTCAAGGAAACACTTTACTTACATTTGCCGGATTATTATAAAGGATACTACAAAGGATATAGATGCATAGTGCCAGGTATGGGAAGAGGGATGTGGAGCTTCCTCTCTGGCCATGCCACCCTCCAGGAACCTTCATGAGTACAGCTGTCTGGAAGCTCCCCAAACCCTGTCCTCTGAATTTTTATGGAGGCTTTATTACATAGGCATTGATTAAACTATTGTCCATTGGTGATCAACTTAACTTAACTTCTTTCCTCCCCAGAGGTTAGGCAGTGGGGCTGAATGTCCCAACCTTGTAATCATGCCTTGGTCTTTCTGGTGACCAGCCCCCATCCTGAAGCTACCTGTGGTCTTCCAGCCATCAATCAACTCATCAGCATACAAAGAGACATCACTTTGGAGAATCTAAGGATTTTAGTTGTTGTATTCTCGGAACCAGGATGGAAGACCAAACATATATTTCATAATATTAATATCACAGAGGCCCCTGCCAAGGAACTCAACGATGTGGATTACTATAATTCCCATAATATCAACACCTGGTACCAGAAGAACTGTGACCAGTGGGACACCCTTGTCTCTCTGCCCATAGTCTCAGGGAAGCAGCTGGAGAACGTAGACCAGTTACACGTGGAGTACACCAAGTGGGCAGCCCCCTTCGACACCTGGCTGGAGAGTGCCATGGAAGACCTCCAGGACATTTCATCATCCACACGATCCAGAAGCTCGAGGGCTTGATCTCAGCCCACGACCAGTTCAAGTCGACCCTGCTAGATGGAGCAGGAGGCTATCCTGGCAATCCACAAGCAGGCCCAGACCACTGCAGACAGCAACCATGTCAAGTGTCAGGCAGGAACCCCTACCCCGCCATCACCCCCCAGATCATCATCTCCGAGTGGGAGAAGGTATAGCAGCTGGTGCCGAAGCAGGACCACGCCCTCCTGCAGTGGATCAGCAGTGACTAAGTTTGGAAGATGGGTTCCTGAGAGACTGGGGTGCCCTTGGGTGGGGAGTTAGTGGAAGTGACAGTAAACACACAAATGGAAATTCTAGTAGATGTATGAAGAACATAGCAGGCACGGTCTCATCTCCATGATATTGAACTTGCTGTTCCCTCTGCCTGGAACGCTCTTCCTCCAAATGTCTGCATGGTTTCCCTCCTCTTTCCCTTCAGCCCACCCTCCCAACCAGGTCTTCCCTGCCCACCCACCCTGCCTCTCCCCCATCCTGCTTTTCTTTTCTCCACAGCACTTGTCATCTGACTGCTCTGTTGTGTTTGATTGATTGACGGATTGATAGACCTCCTAATAGGAGGACTGGATAGAAAATAGTATTCAGAGGCATTTTAATGTTGTGTTGGAGCATTTAGGAAAAAACAGCCAATAAAGATACAGAAAACAAATCAAATAGGGGGAAAATGGAATTATTAACTCCAGGTAAAAGAAAAATTGTACAGGAAAGTAGGTATCATCACAGTTCGTTATTTGGTTCAATGGGGAAAATTTTATAGAATGTAATATATTCACTAGTGATTTAGCCTAAGAAATAATACAACCACATCAGGGCAATGAAAGAGAACTGGGAGGGGATTATACATCAGGATATCTACCAATTTCAGTTGTTCTGGGAGATACCCTTCCTGGGTGTCCTCCTATTGGTATGGATGGTTCTTTGGACTTGCTGCAAAACTGAGCTTTTTTCTACATTAGATTTCCCTTTTACTGGAGCCCAAATTTCTCTTCACCTTTTTAACTTTTTTTTTCTTTTTTTAGAGATAGGGTCTCACTATGTTGCCCAGGTTGGTCTCAAATTCCTGGGCTCAAGTGATCTTCCTGCCTTGGCCTCCCAAAGTACTGCAATTACAAGGTATGAGCCACCATGCCTGGCCCTAAAGTTTTTTTTTAATTAAAAAAAAGAATTTTGGCTGGACACAGTGGCTCACGCCTATAATCGTAGCACTCTGGGAGGCCAAGGCGGGAGGATTGCTTGAGCTCAGGAGTTCGAGACCAGCCTGAGCAAGAGCGAGACCCTGTTTCTACTATAAATAGAAATAAATTAGCCAAACAACTAAAAAAAGATAGAAAAAATTACCCGGGCATGGTGGCACATGCCTGTAGTCCCAGCTACTCGGGAGGCTGAGGCAGGAGGATCACTTGAGCCCAGGAGTTTGAGGTTGCTGTGAGCTAGGCTGATGCCATGGCACTCTAGCCCAGGCAAGAGAGTGAGACTCTGCCTCAAAAAAAAAAGAAAGAAAAGAATTTTGCAGGCAGTTCATCCTTGTCTTCTGGCTTCCAGGGCCATTCTAATTCCAAATCCTTGCTGTACAACTGTTTTTTCTCTAAAAGTTTTTTGGATCTTCCTCTTTGTTTTTAATGTCCTAAAATTTTGTAATGATGACGCCTGTGTGGATCTTGTTTTCATTCATTTCTCACTCGGGGAGCTACTGCAATCCAGAAAGTCATGTCCTGGAAAGTTTTCTTGTATGAGTTCTTTGGTAATTTCTCCTTTCAGTGTTTTCTATTCTTTCTTTTTCTTTTGTTTTTTTTTTGAGACAGTCTCGCTTTTGTTGCCCTGGCTAGAGTGAGTGCTGTGGTGTCAGCCTAGCTCACAGCAACCTCAAACTCCTGGGCTCAAGAGATGCCCCTGCCTCAGCCTCCCAAGTAGCTGGGACTACAGGTGCGGGACTACAGGTGCGAGCCACCATGCCCGGCTAATTTTTTATTTCTATTTTTAGTTGGCTTGCTAATTTTTTCTATTTTTAGTAGAGATGGGGTCTCGCTCTTGCTCAGAGCTGGTCTCGAACTCCTGAGCTCAAGCGATCCTCCCACCTCGGCCTCCCAGAGTGTTAGGATTACAGGCGTGAGCCTCCGTGCCCAGCCTCTATTCTTTCCTTGTAGAATTTGGGTTAGTCAGATATTGAACTCCAGGACTGATCCTCTAATTTTCCCATTTTCCTTCCAAATTCCATCTTCAGGGTTTTTTTTTTTTCTACTTCCTGGAAGATTCTTTGACTTTATTTTCCAACTCTTTTATTAAAATTTGAAATTTAGGCTCTATTGTTTTTAATTTCCAAAAGTGTATTCTTGCTTTCTTTCTTTTTTTTTTTTTTTGAGACAGAGTCTCACTCTTTTGCCCGGGCTAGAGTGCTGTGGCGTCAGCCTAGCTCACAGCAACCTCAAATTCCTGGGTTCAAGCGATCCTTCTGCCTCAGCCTCCCAAGTAGCTGGAACTACAAGCATGTGCCACCATGCCTGGCTAATTTTTTCTATATTTTTAGTTGTCCGATTAATTTCTTTCTATTTTTAGTAGAGACGGGGTCTCGCTATTGCTCAGGCTGGTCTCGAACTCCTGAGCTCAAAGAATCCGCCCGCCTAGGCCTCCCAGAGTGCTAGGATTACAGGCGTGAGCCACCACGCCCGGCCTATTCTTGCTTTCTGATCAACCCTTCCCCCGACTTATATAGCATGCTGTTCTTGTTTCATGAATACACAACCTCTGGGGTATTAGATGAAAGTATTTGTCTGTTTTATTTGGCTAGCCACATTACTTCTGTTTCCTCTGATCTACTCTTTTGCTCTTGCTCTTCCTTCTCCCGTTTCTTCTTTTCTTTATTTCTTTTTTAGTTTGCTGATTTTCATCTCTGCCTTTCATTCAAGGAGCTTTCACTAAATATTTCAGAATCATTGACTGGTTATTAATGTTTAGAGTGAGGCGATAGAAAGCTGATTGAAAGATCTGAATGCAAGCGGCATGTTTGCTCACCCATGTGTTTTGCTCTGGGTTGATCCGGCAGTACTCTGGCTTTCCACGATGTGTAGGATTTTCCCCCAAGGACCTTCATGTCAGTATGTGCAGGACTTTTTTCAAGGGCCTTTCTTTTCCTCCAGAGGAGTCACTTGGACTTCTGCCTGAAAGGTTGACTTTAAAAATTTTTTTTCTTTGTTCGTTATTTTTAGAGACAGGGTATTGCTCTGTCACCCTGGCAATATCGCAGGGGCCCAATCATAGCTCACTGCAGGCTCAAGCTCCTGGGCTCAAACGATCCTCCTGCCTCAGCCTCCCAAAGTGCTGGGACTACAGGTGTGAGCCACTGCACACGCCTAAAATTTGTTCTTTAGTTTTAATTTTTAAAAATGTTTTTAGAGATGGAGTCTCGCTATGTTGCCCAGGCTAGACTCAACCTCCATGCGCCACTGTGCCCTGTTCCTGGAAGGTTGCCTTATGACTGTCTTATGGAAGATTGTTCTGGAAGGTTGTCTTATGGGTTTCTTGGGGCTGAGTGATGTAAAGAGATGGTCTTCCTGCTACTCATGTGTCCAGATCCTCCTGGATTTCTGGATTTCAACACGGACCTTCGCCTCACCCTCCGCTGCTGCCTGGAGCTCCCATGTCTGGAGGGTCCCTTGTTCCACTCTTCTGCAGAATAAATGTCTCATCTCCTGCCATGGTGGGAAGGGGGGCTCTCTCAACATAGTCCTAGTTCTGCAAGGAAGAATAGGAGCAGAGACTGGGCAGATGTGGGGGACACTCCTGGCTGTTTAGCCCACCCCCTTCCACCCTGCTTTGTTCAACTTCTCTGAATGGCCTTGGCAAGTGCTTGGCTTAGACATGAGTAGATGACAGAAGTAATGGGAAATCTGTCAAGAGCTTCTAGAAGAGCTTTTTACTCTTTAAAAGGATTACAAGCTTTGCGCAGTGGCAGTATCGTAGCCAATGAGGTTTATCCGAGGCGCGATTATTACTAACTGAAAACTTTTCCCAATACCCTGCCATGATGACTTGCAGTATCGTCTGCATTGGCAATTTTTGATGGTCCCTACTGGGACTGAAAAGAAAAAAAAAGGGATTATAGCTGGGTGTGGTGGCTCATGCCTGTAGTCCCAGCAACTCAGGAGACTTATGCAGGAGGATCACTTGAGGCTAGGACTTTGAGACCAGTCTGGGCAACATCGCAAGACCCTGTCTCTAAAAAAATTTTTTTAAATTAGCAGAGTGTGGTGGCGTGCATCTGTAGTCCCAGATGCTCAGGAAGCAGAGACAAGAGGATCACTTGAGTCCAAGAATCTGAGGCTGCAGTGAGCTATGACTGCACCACTGTACTACAGCCTCAGTGACAGAGCCAGATCCTGTTTGGCAGTTTTCCTTCTTATGTGCAGGTGAACACATTCTAATTGATACAGTGGGTGTAGCAGACACCTTGGATGCCATGTGCCACATTCCCCTGACCCACCCTGACTTCAGGAACAGTTTCTGTGGCAGGCAGAATTCTAGAGCTGTCCCCCTCAAGATTCCTGTTCTTTTGGTATTCAATCAAACACTAATCTAGTCACTGCTGTGAAGGGATTTTGTGGATAGAATTAAGTTTACTAATTAGTCGACTTTAAACTAGGGAAGTCACCCTGGATTGGATTATCCAACTGGGCCTAATGTATCACAGGTGCTCTTAAAAGCAGAAGAGGCAGGCAGGCGAGATGAGGCAGCAGGGGAGGTCAGAGAGAGTTGACGTGCGACCTAACAAGACCTGACGTTGCTGGCTTTGAAGATGGAAGAAGGGACCCATAAGCCAAGAAATGCAGGCAGCCTACAGCTGGGAACGACCCCCGGCTGACAGCCAGCAGGCAAATGGGGACCTCAGCCCTACAATTGCATGGAACCGAATTCTGCCAATGCGCTGGGATGTGAATTCATTCCTAGAGCCTCCAGATAGGAACACAACCCTCCCAATGTAACCAGCTCCATGAACAAATTTCAATAAGCCCTATATGGTTTTTATAATCCTTTCCTTAACTAACTGATTCACCTTTTGAGTTGTTTCCCAGAAATATGGATTTTCTGCAAGACAAAGGAGTTGAGATTCTGAAGGACCCAGGGCAGACTTCCTGAGGCCAGGACTCACCATCCCTCTCCACCTGCCTCAAGGCACGTGCCCCTCCTTAAAAAGCCCATGACTGATCAGGAGTGGTGGCTCACACCAGTAATCCTAGCACTCTGGGAGGCCGAGGCAGGAGGATTGCTTGAGCTCAAAAGTTCGAGACCAGCCTGAGTAAGATTTACACCCTGTCTCTATTAAAAATAGAAAAAATTAGTTGGGCGTGGAGGCACGTCTGTAGTCCCAGCTACTCGGGAGGCTGAGGCAGGAGGATCGCTTGAGTCCAGGAGTTGGAGGTTGCCATGAGCTACGATGACACCACTGCACTCTAGCCTGGGCAACAGAGAAAGACTCTGTCTCAAAATAAATAAACAAACAAACAAACAAACAAATAAATATAAATAAAAATAAATAAATAAAAAGCCCATGATCTGCATTACTCGGACAGGCGGATTTGAGGCAGCTTCTCCTGTTCCCCTGATGTCTGTCATATTAAAAATTCCTTTCTTCCTCGGCAATCCTCATTACCTCAATAACTGGATCTTTGTGTAATGAGCAACTGTACTTAGACCAAAGCCCCCTTGCTGTTTTGTTAACACCAACTTCTTAATTTCGGCCCTGTGAGACTCTAAGCAGAGAACCCACTAAGCCACACTGTGCCTAGACTTCTGTTGTAAAGAAACTGAGATAATAAACTTTGGTGCTGTTTTAACTGCTAAATTTGTAGCAATTTGTTTTATGACAGCTTAGAAAATGAATACATCTAGGATGTACAGTTGTGTGTCAGCTTAGACTTGCCTTGCCCTGGCGGCATCCGACCTCAGACATCCGATGTGTCTGTCTGTCTTTATACCTGCCTCGAAACCTTCTGTGGTGTCATGGGGTCCTGTTTTGCAGAAGGAGACCAGAAGTACCAGGAAGTTAACACCCTGGGGAAAATGCTCGGCCAGTGAGGGAGGGGAGCCAGTAGACAGCTGCTTCAGCCTCACACCTCCCAATTCTGGGAGGCATTTGTGTACTTCTCGAAAGGTGTGGTGGCATTAAGGCCCCATTTTCCCTAGCAGCACTGCCCATAATGCACCATGAGTTTGGCTTTCCTTTCTTTCTTGTCTCCTCTTTAATTGTTCACTTTTACTTCCTGAGATTACCTCCCAAATGACTTCCCTGCTCCCGAGTCCCTTTGTCAGTCTCCACTTGACATTGGCAGGCAACCGGCAGTCTGCTCCATCAGCTCCTCTTGCTTAGACTAGAAGGGTAACTTGCCAGGATAGTCCAGTGTCTCACACTGCAACTAGCCTCAAGGAAACTGAAATCAGAACTCAATACCACCAAGTTTCTCTCTGTCCTTTATCCTTTCTCTCCAATGGCATTACCTTTAGAGAAGATTAAATCTATCCCCCACTCCCCCCACACGAGAGAGAAAAATCCCAGAAAAGGACTGTAATTGATGACCCTTGGTTTAGTGCCCACAAGTGGTACAACAGGAGACGGGGCACTATCACTGGTTCATCTTGGGTCAGAGTTCTAGCCCGGAATCAAACCATCATGACCGGGTGGCAGTGTCAAGGACTCCAGGCATGGCCTATGGGGGCCACCATAGTGTTTCAGGGTACTCCCAGAAACAGCGGAATGATCGGGAGATGGGGAAACCTTTCCATTATTTATCCAGAACTATCACCACCCACTCCCCATCCTTCTACTTCTTCAATGATCTTACTTGGTTTCCTTCATAGGCCTCTCTCCTTCCTCCAGCCAACCTGAATACACTGGTGTTCCCAAGAGTTTCAACCTTAATCTTTTTCTTCCCACTCTTCCTTACTCCCAGAGTCATCTCATTCCTTGGTAGACACTATGGTATTCTCCCCAACATTTGATCCACTCCAAAAAATGTAATTTAATCCGTGGTAATTCTATCCCCACAGCAGCAGTTTGTTTGGGATGAATAAACCTAAACCCCATTAGACCAGTGAGATTCAAGAGTTTGCTTAGGCCAGCTCATGCCTGTAATCCCATCACTTTGGGAGGCTGAGGCAGGAGGATCTCTTGAGCCCAGAAGTTGGAGGCTGCAGTGAACTATGATCATGCCACCGCACTCCAGCCTGAGTGAGACCCTGTCTCTTAAAAAAAAAAAAAAAAGTTTCTTAGGACTTCTAGGAAAGAGGAATCAATCTTAATGTTGCCTGTTGTGTTGCGGTATGCGGGGAGCTGGCTTTAGTTTGAAGTGAGTGGTAGGGACAGCCGAGCAGTGAGACGGAAACATCTCAGGTTCCTAACGACACTGTTGGACCAGGGAATCTACCCATCCTGCCCCACCATTGAACTTCCTGTTTCGTGAGTTGATACATCACCATATTACTTAAGCCAAGTGGAATCAGGTATCCGCAACTTGGAACCGGAAGCATTTTATTAATACTTCGTTCACACTTACCACCATAAATTCTCTCAAACTCAACCTTCCCGGACTCCAGACTTACTGATGTTCCCCAAACTTGCTGCTCCTCTTCCTGGGTTCCTTATAATTCATTTACTTAAGGAATAAGAATTGAGCGCCTACTATTACACCAAGTTCTGCCTTAGATATTGCAGATAGAGCAGCCAATGAAAAAAGTTTCTGTCATCATGGACCAGTAAATGTGGCAGACTATTAACAAAACTATTTTCTGAATAAATGAAGTAATAAGTAATGCAGTGCAGGAACTTGATCAATATTGAGTTAAAAACTTAGACTACCACCCGAGAATCTGGTGGTATTCACGCCACAAACGGCTGTAGGAGCCGAGTGTCAGATCCTCTTCTGGCAGCCCTTGGTGTCTGAAAAGTAAGACAGACGGGAGCTCCCAGAAGAAAGGCGTGCACGTACTGGGGGCTTATTCTGCAGGCCCTGTGCAAAGCGCTTTACGGGAACCATCCCATTTATCCTCACGGACTCTAGGAGGTTCTCCAAGGAGAGGCTACTGGGCACGACAATAGGCCTGAGACCTGGCAGTCCGCACAGTGCAAAGAGCTCGGGAGAGCCAGTCCCGCTCCTGGGGTTCAGGCCTGTCCGGGTGACCTTGTGCAAGTCATGGTCTCCCTGCACCTGCAAGGCCCTCGCCAGGCTCCCTCGGGTCTGACTCCTCGGGCTGTGACTCAGGGTCTGACTCCCGACGCCCCTTTCCCCAGGCTTTAGAGGCCGCTTGGATGTGAGGCGGGGGGGGGGGGGTCCGAGGGATGAGGGACGTGGGCAAATACGGGTGGTCACTGAGATGGGGGAAGGGGTGTCAGCGAAGCCAGTGAGGAGGGATTCGTGCGGACGGAGACCTTGGGCAGAGAGCACCATGGACACTCGCTTTCTTCCCGCCCTGCCCTCTGCTCCCGCGGCCCCGGCGCCGCTGCCCCGACCTTCTCCAGTGCTCCGGAGGGTCCGCATTCTCCCTCCCGCACCGGGCGCCTCCGCCCCGCTGCCCCAAGCTGAAAGGGGCCATCCTCGGCGGACGACGCGCAGTGACCTGGGTCCCGCTCCCTCGGCCCCTGAACTCGCAGTCGGCGGGCCTTCCTCTCCATCCTGCCCGTCCCCCCTCGGCCCGCGACCACTTGGTCGGCGCCGCTGCGTCCTGTGTGTGCCGGGCCCGCCCGCACTGCGGGGGCGGGGCCGGGCACCGCCCACGTCGCGCTCTGGGCTCTGCGCGCCGTCTCGCTGGGACGCGTGCGGGCTGCGCGGCGCGCGGGAGTCGGGCGGGCGGCCATGGCGCGGCGCGCAGGGAGGTAGCCGGGCCGCGAGGGGAGCGCAGGGGCCGCCATGGCCCGGCGGCGGCGCCGCGCCTGCATCGCGCTGTTCCTGGTGCTGCTCTTCGCCTTCGGCACCCTCATGGGCCTGCGCACGCTTAAGGCCCCGGACGGACTCCCGGCGCTGGGCCCGGGCCTGGAGCTGGCGCCCTTTGAGCGACGCCCGGAGGGGGCCCCCGCGCCCGCCGTCCGGGCCCCGGCCGCCCCGGCCGCGCCACCCCCACCGCCACCGCCGCCCCGCACGGCGGACCCTGGCAGCTCCCCTGGGCCGGCCCCCGCGGAGGCCGAGCCCGCCCCCGGGCAGAGTCTACGGGTCTACTCGGACCTGCACGCCTTCTACTACTCATGGTACGGGAGCCCGCGGCGCGAGGGCCACTACATTCACTGGGACCACGTCATGGTGCCGCACTGGGACCCCAAGATCTCGGCCAGCTACCCGCGCGGCCGCCACAGCCCCCCAGACGACTTGGGCTCCAGTTTCTACCCGGAGCTGGGGCCCTACAGCTCCCGGGACCCCGACGTGCTGCGGGAGCACATGACCCAGCTCAAGGAGGCCGCCATCGGTGAGCTCCCCCACCCCGGGTGGCCCTGTCCCCTAGCCCCGTCCTTCTTCATTCCCACACCCCGACTCCCGCTGGTCCTGTCACTGGGCCTTTCCATCCCGCTCTCTTCCTGAGCCCACCGCCTGGCACCACCTTCTCCTTCTACTGTTCAGCCTCCCAACTGGGCCCTGCCGACCCCTAACAATTCCAGGGCCCCTCATAGGGCGGAGCTGCTGGGAGTTTGCGCCAGGAAAGGGAAGCAGAGTCTTCAAATGCGCTGGGCTCTAGGCTGGGAGATGGAAAGTGAGGCCTGGGTATCCTGGCTCCTCAGGAGTCTGGGGTGGCCTCTGCTCTCACATCGGGCACAGGGGGGAACAGCAGCTCCTCCTGCTTTTGCTGGCTTCAGAGAGGAAAGTTTGTCCCTGTTGCATGATGGACCCTGCTGTTTGCAGGGGGGGGTGGGGTGGGGTTAGGGGCTTTTTATCAAGTTCCCAGCTACAAGAGAGGTCTCTGGGAGCCTCCTTTGTAGGCTGGGGAGGGGAGGCTCACTTGCAT
>RJWJ010036006.1:0-16329 GCA_004363605.1 Indri indri
TTAAGAGTCTTGTGCATTTATGACTGTGCTGAGGATAAAAAGAATAGAGTTGGTTTTCCCTGAAGGGCATCGGCAAACTGAAATTCTATGTGTCATAATTATTTCTTTTATGAAGTTCATGATTAAATGTTTTGAACCCTTTAGATTTTTTTCATAAAAACATTTACCAGCAAAATTGAAAACAATTTGTGGCCTAATGAAAAAGTCAAGGCCACTTTCTAATGTTTGGGCTTGTTTGAATATCAGCCCAATTTAATGCTATGACGTCGTGTCTTACAGAAAAGATGTTTCCTTTTCTACTAGTTAAGCTGCAATACGATCCATTATTGATCATGTATCCCATTAGCGATTCAGGGGCATGCCTAACTCCAAATGCTGTTCATGCTTTTTTTAAAAATACATACTTATGTTAAGTCTCTCTGATGATATTTTTTGAATTTACGACCCTTTGGACAAAGTGATGAATTTGCATTGTACAAACATGCTTCTCCCTGGAGGGTATTCGTGGGTGGGCTTCCCCATGAGTGAGGAATTCTGCCAAGTCAGCCTCAATGTGTTATTTAGTCAGAGAAAAGGACCTTTGCTTCTCCCGGGGCGCTAATCTCTGAGACATGCAATTTGCAGACCCTCACATCACCCGCTCAGCTCTGACTGACCGCATGTTCATGCCTGACTCCACCCTCTTCTCTGCCAGGAGCTTAAGTAGATGAAAGTAGGTCAGTAAGACAACTAATTCTGTTGATTTGTTGAAAAGCCCCCAACCATTATTACAAATTTTAAACACTCATCTCAAATAAAATAAAATATAAATGAAGAAAAGGTTTCACACTGTATTAAATACACCTTAAATAAATGGATTGTTTTCTTTCCAATAATTGCAATATTACTTTTCTGGGACTTTTAAAAAGAATTTTGGGAATATTCGAGCATACAGAAATGGAGAGCAAATGATATAAGAAACACTAAATCCTCTTTCATAGATTGGACAATTCTTAGTATTTTGTGACACTGTATTTGCTTCAATGGTTTGCTACAAGATATCAAATGAAAGGCCACCTGGTCTTACGTACCAAAAGGGTTTAATAGTCTTTCTACACAATGTGTAAATCTCAAATACGCAATTCTAGTTTTATTCTTGTGAGGAAATAACTAGTAATAATTCCCTACTAGCTAATACCCAGTTAAATTTCCTTCATTGCCTCAAAAATGTA
Organism: Indri indri; assembly: GCA_004363605.1. Classification (NCBI taxonomy): domain Eukaryota; kingdom Metazoa; phylum Chordata; class Mammalia; order Primates; family Indriidae; genus Indri; species Indri indri. Next base: position 1,212 of record RJWJ010036006.1, read on the forward strand.
TTTGATTTTAGGTTGATTCACTTGAGAATTGAGTCAAGAACCAGCTACAAATCTGCATTTTTTTTTCAAGATATGGAGATTACAGGTGAATGCTTTTTATTACAACATATTTTGTATAACATTATACTATATGTTTTTTATTCTGTTATTATTAATAAAGAATTACATACAGGCATATTAAAGCACAAAAGTATCACCTTTATTTAGTGCCGTAGAGTTCCACTGAAATAAATATTTTCTTTCTTTAAATATCCTCCACTTAAAAATTTTGTTTACACTTACTCCTTTGGGCAAGAACTCTTATGCTCCTATCATACATCTTTTATTTATTCCTGTTAATATTTACAATTTTCTACAATTTAATAATTATGCATTCAGACTCTAAGTGGTGACCTCTCTTTGTAATCTCTAATTTTTTTGTATTTAATGAGGACAAGTGCCAGAAACTGGATGGGAATTAGCATCCTATAGTCCATATAGCAAAAGCAATATATGACATCCCAGCAAGGGAGTTAGTTTGCAATATTATTAGCTTAATATGCTATATGGTTTATGAACATCCTGCTGGCTCCTTGGGGTTCTAGGGATAGGCCTACAGCAGAAAATGAGCTTGTGAAAAACAATTTCCAAAAGAGATGATAGAAGCAATTTCTAGGTTTTCCTTACATGACCATTTCAGCTCATGTTTGTAGGGTCGCTTTCCTCTGCACCGATATCCTGTACTTCCTACCTCCTTGCTACTCCCCAGGACGGAAGACACAAAATGCCCAAAACACTACACTCAGATAGACAGTCAGCACTCCCTGTGAGCTCAGATACATAAAACTATCTCAGAGAACCCAGGGGAAAAAATAACAATATCAAAGAAACCTCTACCCTTTCTCCAAATCTTTTCTTAGACTGAGTGTTTTTAGTGAGTGAGGGCTGAACAATGGGTTATTTACCCTTTCAACATTGTTGTCTGCCCAGGTGCTCTACAGGTGGCAGGGAATTTGTGCACGATTATCACATCGAAGGATGCAAACATGTAATGCAATGGCACAGGTGTTACTGTGCTCCCAGCCCCCGATGTGCTGTGGTTCCACGTCGAGGAAGTTCGAGCAGAGCAAAGCAGCTCATGTGTCTCCTTTATTCGCTGCACAGAACCCGGCACGCACACACGCTCAATGCATATTTAAGGAATGAATAAGCCCAGGGTTTTGTTACATCTTTCCTGAAACACGTATCTTTTCCTTCCTAATCACTTAACGTATAAGGATTGTTTTTTAGCATTTAAAAAAAATCCACTTCCGAATGAACACTTGTTTTTCGTGCATTTTGATGTTTGCTTTTATACTTTTTTTTTCCAACTCCTGGCTAGTGACTACCTTTGCACCAGCGTGTCTCCACGAAATGCCTTCTTCTCCCTCGTTGGACTTGAACACGTAGCGGGGCTGGAAGGGCGCAAGCATCCAAACCACTTTCACAAGGTTAGAAAATCATGCAAAGTATTGTAATCAATGACAATAAGCTATTAATATTTTAGTAACCAAGTGGTGGAGTGGGATTAAGAAACAAAATCTGCAGTCAATCCACATACTTGCTCTGTGATATTGAGATGAATGAGTTCTAAGAGAAACTACAGACATTTTTGTGCATGTGTACGTGTATTTATTTATTTACTCAATACCTGCTTTCTGAGAAATGAATGGCCCAGGTAGGGTGCTGAGAATACTTCAACGATGCATGAAACCAAGATCCTTACCCTGCAGGGATTTATATTTTAGTGGGAGAGACCAACAGAGTAGCATATAGTAAATAAACCAATAGTATTTTGGAAAATAACAAATGCTTTTAAAACAGTTGACGTAGACCAGGCAGGCTGGGTCCGGAATTGCTAGAATTCAGAGGGAACGAAACGATGGTTTTGTGTGGGAGGAACTGTGGCGTTTGCTCAGAAGTGATATCTGCTTTTGGGTATATTTTGATGGTTTGGCCAAAAGGATTCATCTAACAGATGAGATATAGGATTTGGAAGAAAGAGGCAGGCGGGAAGATCTCCACTGTTTTAGAAACCTATGAAAATGTCACAGTTCCAAGAGCTCACAGCCAAATTCAAAGCCCGCAGTTGTATAAAGCTCTGTGTGGGGGTCCCTTTGAAATCAATAGTTTTGAAACAGGAAGGGATTTGGTTTTGTGAAATATCAGTGGCTTCATTGTAGGTGTCACCGAAATTTTGTGTCTTTCAGTTCAAATAAAGGTGTTTTCCTTTAAAGCAAAGTGATTTTTTTTTTCCTTTGGATTGCAGGGTTGCACTTTAAAATTTCTCTTCAACGGTGTTTTAGAGCACTTTGATGCAAAGATTCATGAAATCAATGTTCATTTACAATTTAATTAAGTTCAAACAAAAATAGTGGCAGAGGTTCTCAAGAAAAAATGTACATATTTACTTGTGGTATTTGAAAGGCAAATTGGCCTTTTACTAATGCTTGAGAATATATAGATAAATTGTTTTGAAAAAAAAGCCTTTGCTAGTATTATTCCCGTTTTGGTCCTTTTTTTAAAAACTAACATTGCTATTTAAAAATATATCAAGAAATTTACTAAGATTGTAGAATCCAGTCATTACAGTACTATAGGTAAAATGTTTGTAAATAAACAGATTAAGGCAAATATATACTACAAAACTACCACATAATAATAGGCAAGCAAAAATTGCAACAACAAATTAGATTTAAAAAATCAAGTTAAAAGAAACTGCACACAGGTGGAAAGAATCCTTTTTTGTTTATAAAAGGACCACTCTTCAATAACTTTGAAATAATGTTTTTATTTTAACCAAAAGCAAATCAATATGAGCAAAATGAAAATACAGTAACTTTTTTGGATAATGCGAAAGCAAACAAAAAACACCATAAAATTCTATTGAGTTTGTATCTGTTTTTCTATACTGAAGGAAGTGTTCATGCCCGGCTGTCAGTATTAGAAAGCATTTGTAGGAGAAGATGAATCCATAGGAAAGGGGTCAAACCTAGTGATGAGAATCTCTTTTCAATGTTGAAACCCAGGTTCTCTGAGTTTGCAGTGTCTTGAAAAGAATGTGAAGACATATTGAAAACACATTAAGCACTATTAAGAGATGGGAAGCTTCATACCAAGGATTATTTTGGCACCGTGGTTATCAGCAAGCGTGGGGGATGGCAGACCTGAGACTCGCATGTGTGCACACGATTGCTCCCGTGCAAGGCCAGTGCTGGAACCCCCCGTGGAATACAAACCTACAAAAGGTCCGCCTTTCCGTGCACTTCCAGAAATCTTTTCAGAGTAAGGATCGTCACAAACCATGGAGACTTTGATTTCTAAATTCACTTCCTTGTAAAAATATTCCAACAACCCAGAAGAAGAAGCCAGACCTCTGGGAGCCTCCAGCTACTTCCTGCCAGACACATGTTTTGAATTTGAATGTCTGCTCCAAGCACCAGAGATTCACTCTAACAAAACCTCTGTGATCACTGCAGTCATTTCCATCTCCGACTCTCAAGTCCTTGAAGAAATCAATTTTTGTAAGAATACGATTTCTGGATTGTTGCATTATGGCTTGTGTTTGTACTTAAATACACATCTGCATGTGTACACAGATAGATAGATAATAGATGAAAGATTTACTTATCTTTGTATTCTTTTTTTATTTCAGAATATGAGGGGCATAGAAATGTTTTAGTGACATAAATTACTTTTCTACTATTTGAGTCAAAGTTTTAAGTGTGCCCATCCCCAGATAGTGTGCATTGTACCCATTAGGTGTAAATTTACCCATCCCTTCCTCCCTCTCCCACCTGGCTGACACCCTATGAATGTTACTACTGTATGTGGACATTAGTGTCAATCAATTAGTTCCAATTTGATGGTGAGTACATGTGGTGCTTGTTTTTCCATTCTTGTGATACTTCACTTAGAAGAATGGGCTCAAGCTCCATCCAGGGTAATACAAGAGGTGCTAGATCAGCACTGTTTTTTGTGGCTGAGTAGAAGAACTCCATGGTGTACATATACCACATTTTATTAATCCACTCATGTATTGATGGGCACTTGAGTTGTTTCCACATCTCTGCAATTGTGAATTGTGCTGCTTTAAACATTCAAGTGCAGATGTCTTTCTTATAGAATGTCTTTTTTTCCTTTGGATACCTACCCTGTAGTGGGATTGCTGGATCAAATGGTAGTTGGACTTTCAGCTCCTTGAGGTATCTCCATACTGCTTTCCACAGAGGTTGCACTAGTTTGCAGTCCCACCAGCAGTGTATGGGTGTTCCCATCTCTCCACACCCACGCCCTTTATTCTTACAGTGGATTTGTTGCATATCACCCCCGATTACAACCCTTTGAGGAACCCTGCATCCCAAGGTTTACACTCTATAGACCCAGAATGTTTCAACACACATTTGTTTTCCTTACAGACTGCTTCTCCATGCAAGCCTACAGAGAAATCTTGCTTTGCAGATTTAAACAGTGTCCTTCTGTGTGCCAAGTTATTGGCTTTTCTTGGTGGCAGTAATTTTGGGATCCCCAGGGAGCTTACTAGAAAGAAGCCCCCCCACCCCGGACCTGCAGAACCAGAACCTACATTTTAACCGGTTGCCTCAGCGATCTGTGTGCACATTAAATTCGAGAAACACCAGTAATGGTGACCTCTGTCCTAGTCAGCTTTAGGACACAAGCTATGCAGGAATAGTCACCAAGTAATTTGTTTTTTTAAAGATTAACGGGTGAAATAATTCAATGCAACCCCAAAGTCACAGAATAAAGTTTTGTCTGGGGTGGGGAGAGCTAACAGTCATCTAAATCAATCTAACACCACACAAAGCTGACTGTATTAGATCTAGGCAGGATGGCGAGACGGCACAGGAGGTCTGCAAATGTTGTGTATTTTTCCTGCCTGGCTTTGTGCCCATGGTTTATTACGTTGGCCTCGATCTTCACCATGCAGTTCAATGTCTGCCTCCTGGGCTGCGTTAGGAACTTTTTTTCAGTATGGAGTTTGCATTGGAGAGTGCTTGTCTATGCAGGTGCTCGGTATTTTGAATTGAAATAAATGCCGCATTTTATTCAGTCGTAAATTCAGCAGCTGACATCTTCATGGTCCTTGCATGACCTATAAAATCCACAGTTTTCTGCCTCCTACCCCCAGCAGCTTCCCTGAAAGCCTGTTAACACCACACTCATTGGGGTGACACCCCAGTCTCTGACCTTTATATGACCGCACCTGCAAAGCTGTTTCAAAGTCAAGTTGAGGATGCTCTGAAACCAGCCACTGCGTTGGGTTCCTCTATTTTCTATCCTCGACACTCGATACTTCCAAGAGGGCAACTTCTGTCCATCTCCGCTGTTTTCTTGCTCAGATTGGAATCACGAATTCTAACTTTGACCTGTAGAAGGCAAATACTTCTGGAGAAGTGGGCAAAGAACATGATGAAAAGCCTTAAGGTATTGCTGAGATTTGCCCTTTTGTTGATTTAGTGCCAGGATTCCCCGTAACCAGCCTCCCATCTGTAACTGTCTCACATCTAGAAACTTCCTGACCTTCATCTTAACCTACAGCGAGGTCCTAACCCTAACCAGCGCCCCCAGCTCTGCTCTGCCCTGTGGGGTTCCAGGTGAAAGACGGTCACAAAACTGCAGTCATGTGTAACCGGCTTTTTTGTTCCAAAACTAAAAATTCCTGAATCTCAATTTGTTCATCTATAAATGTGAATCCACAAGATGTGATTCTTATTTGTAATTGTGGTACTCTCACTATTATACATTTAGACTCAAGTATCGAGAAAAAAATATGCGTAGGAAAATCGTGTATTGTTTCTAGAAAACAACCTGCCTTCCTGTTGTCGCTCCCTGGTATGTATGGCACAAACCCAGCTGAGATTGTGTTATTTCCACCCCAGCAGTGAGCACCTTCAGTTAGAAACACAGGCGCGATTTACCACAGGACAGAAGCTGGCGTAGCTCAGTTGGAAATGTTTAATACACAGTTTTTGTTGCAAAGGAAAAAAAGGATACAACCGTGGAAGCCCAAAATTGGGGCTATGGTCTCTTTTAAATAATTCACTTTGCTAGAGTTTGCCAAAGTACTTAAAATACATCATTCACACTTAATATTGGTAATTAAAAATGCCAGCCTGTAATCTAAAGGGTGTGTACGTGAGAAAGAGAGAGAGAAAGAGAAATTTTAGATATTTCTCTTGCAAATCAAACATTATTTTAGTCCTTCCCTCAGCATCTCAAACAAAAGCAAATAATATAAGATTGGAATCTATACCCATAGTCTACTAATACAGGATTTATGCTCTATAAAAATTTAAGATACATTAAAATTGAGTTTTTACTGTTGTAAAATTAACTGGACAATTTGGAAGGGAGGGCATTATGAATTAACTGGATACCTGAATAATAAAAACGTTTCTTGTTATTAAGTTAATTCCACATGCAAAGAGTAACTAGATCATTAAAGGATTTCTTTGCAGGTTCAATTAGCAGAATCAGTTTATGAAAGTAAAAGATTTGATTTAATGTTAACATATTAGCCCTTGAGACTTAGGTGAGATTTCTTTTGTACTTTCTATTATCTTTAAGATAGCTGAAGTATACTTTCTGACCCTTTGTAATTATTTCTTCAAGAAACTTGTTTAAAAAAGTGTATGAATATCAGCCCAACTCCTCTTTAAATTACGGCAAAATGACATTGATTAAATCTGAATGAATTAAACATTTGGCATAGATACTAACAGTAATGAATTATATGCATTTGTTGTTTCTTTAGTTTTCCAAGGTTTACTTAATTTAGTTGAGATGTGACTTTCCCTGTTTGAGTAAAAAACCATAGCAGCCCACTTTTCAATTTTTTTTTTAAATCATGGGAACCTGCTAGAGCTATCTATTAAAAAGAGGAAAAGTCTAATACCTTACTTTCATTACCTCTTTTAAAAAAGCTATTTGGTTTTATAATGCTGGTTATGTGCACATATGTATTGCTTTCGTGATACCTGAAACACATGCACTTATAATTTTTCGTTTCCTTTGCTAAAAGTATTTTAAAAATACTGCCTGACATTTACGTTCTTGTTCTTGAGAGGCCACTTTTTTCCTGGTAGAAAAATATGACTTTCCCATTCAGAACACGTTTATACCTATTTTATGAGATACTCCTGTTTCTCACCAAAAAAACATGATTAAAGCATCCTTGAATTTCACCTTTTTCAAGACAAAACCCAGCTGAGGAAATTCTTTGTCCCAAACTAATTCCACACGGTCCCCAATCTGGCATGGCTGTTCCTTCAGTGGCCTTTGTCCTTTAAACACTCACAATAGGAAACTCACCTCCTCCTAGAATTAATCATATTCTCAAGTCTCCCAAGAACCAATCTTTATTACCAAGAATTGCTGACTAACATCGACAACTTGTCTCTTTTATATAACGTTTTTTGTCTGCACTCCCAGTAATCACATGACTACTTTTTGGTAAATTAAAATAAAGTGAGAACGGTATCCTTTCCCGCCCCAGCAGACAGAGAGCTCTTTCGTTTGTCAGGGCACTGACACCAACTGAAACCAATTCTCTCAATCCCAGCCGCTTTCCTTTCATGCCTTAAGCTCCACACGTAGATTTTGCACAGCGAGTACACCCGGTTACATCATGTCTACTGGTAGAAAAAGCGTGGCTCGGAAACCGGCAAAGTTTAACGCCACCCTTAACGTCTTTCTTTAGTTAAAACATGTCACTTTTTCGCAGATGTGAAATAAGGTGAGCTTTTTATAAGGTTCCTCAGATGTTTCGGATGCCCTTTTAAGAGACTTTAATTAGTTCTGCTCATTTGAAGTCCAACGGCTTAATTGCACTTTCCCCGCTCAGGTGAAATAAAGTAACTTTTATTATCTGCCCGTGAGGGAGTATCAGCTGCAGTGGTTTCTCCTTCATGGATTAAAATGAGATGGGAGAGGCTGCGGCCCAAAAGACTGATCCAATATTAATGAGAAACCTCTGAAGGTCATCACAGACCTGAGGAAAGTTTGGTGATTGTGTGTGGGGTGGTTTAGGATTCCTCTGAATATGTGACCACAGGCTGCTCTTTCTTAGCAAATTTTTTATGATGTCTTAATGACCAATTTTGCAATGCCTAAATTAACAGGAAACACAACAGCTGCTGTAGCCTTTGGCCATAACAAGAAACCCATGTCTGCTATGATGCATGGCGTATCCATTCGGTGTGGATACATCTAGGGATGTTTATGGATTGTGTTCAGGAGTATTCTTGGCCCAAGGTAAAAAATATCGTACCATAGGTTCATGAAGTGTTCTACTTAACAAGAAATAGCAGGAATGCTAAGTGTATAGACTGCTTAGCATACAACTGGGTTGTTTCAGTATGAGACGTGTAAGCGCTGTGTGATACTGGATTATCGTTTTTAAGTATCTGTAGGGATGCTTCCACAGTGCAAAGTGTGTACACAGTATGTGTGTAGAACACATGCACACAGACAGGTGTATATTGATGTCAGCCTCATGTGGCCACGTGGACTTGAAATATGCCAGGTCCAAACAAATAAGTGCCCTAAATTCAAAATTCATGCCAAATTTCAAACCCCTTTTAAAAAAAGAGACAATATAAACTGGCACATAAATGAGGTTTTATACTGATTACATATCGACCTACTAAGATTTTCTGTATATTGAGTTCCAGGAAATACATTTAAAATATTTATGTCTCACATTCATTTTTTTTTTAAATGTTGCTATGGAAAACTTAAATCTGCATATGTGGCTCAAGTCACATTTCTAATGGTAGTGCTAGAATAGAGGCTACACACACAGATTTGATTGCAACAGCTCTCATTGTGATTGTATACAAATTTTTATTTTTATCATTTATGAAAGTTAAAATTGCAAGGAAGTTAAATGTTGATCACTGAGAAAAATGTTTAACCAATTAGAGCACACCCAGACCATGGAATTCTTCAAAGTTTATTAGAAAATGACTTAGATTCATATCTTATGACATGCAAAGTTATATAAATTACAGAATCCTATGGAAAAGCAAAAGATCCTCAAACAGTACTTGAGGAAGGGAAGTGCAAATTGTAGGACATTTAAAGGAACTTTATGTTTTTACTACACTTTTTGTATTTAAATTTTATAATATTTAAAAGGGTATGTATTTTTATGTTAATTTAATTAGAATACATTTCAGTGTGGTTAACCTCAATATGTACTTTAAAACTGGAATTACTTTAGAAGGGTCAATTTGTTTGCAAAAGAATCTGTCCACATCTTGCTAATGAGAGCAAAGGACAGGTTATCTTTAAGAATAATTGCTAACACCCCTCGAAGTTAGAGAAACACATTACCTTTGACTTCAGAAATTCAAAAGCCTAGGAACCTATCCTTCTTCTATACCAGAACTTATGTAAAAGGAACTATTAACATTAATTTGCTGCAGCATTATTTGTAATGGCATAAAAGTGGCAATACCCTAAAAGTCAATTAATGCAAGATGGTTTCAAATATGGTACATCCATGAGAAAGTTTGAGTCAGTTTTGCACATACCAATATGGAAGGCTCTAGCATTTGTGCTATGAAGTGGAAAACAAAGCTATGGGATCGTGCACTTCATATGCTGTTTGTGTAAAGTGTAAATATTCACATAGATATTAGAGTAGTTTAAGTATTAAATATAATATGCATATACATGCACGTCTTAATGAGTTATATATAACATTTATATGCACTTATGTACATATTTGTATGCATATACTTACTTAACACTTGTTGAGAATTCAGAAGTAGCTTACATTTCTTGCATGCGCCCTCCACCTTTCTCCATAGGACCTCACCATCTCATTCCAATATAATAATGTGTGTGACTTGGCTGTTTATAAACTGACGAGATTCCATGTGCATTCCTTCCTTCCTTCCTTCCTCCCTCTTCCTTTATTTTCCTTTCTCTTCTCCTTCCATCCTTTCTCCCTTCCTTCCTGATTTCTTACTAATTTTATTAAACACCTACTATGCAATGGGATTGATACAAATAAAGACCTTTCATCAAGGAATCCGTACACAATACAGAAACATGTCTAAAGATATCATTACAATAGCTTACAGTGAGTCATTTTTACATTTGTTATATCAATCGCAACATTCTGTATTTTATATACTTTTGTACTCCTCAGTCATTGATTTCAACAGCATTTTCTTATTTTCCTTTGTTTTCACAGCAAAGCTCTGTTCTCTTTCAACTCTGCGTTCCAATATTTCTTCAGGTGAAATATATCGAGCTGGATGAGCACAGTCCGATGCCTGCCTCTCCATATGAAAACAGCAAATCATACGTTTGATGCAGCCTCTACTACTTTCTAAATAACTTTAATTCAGTGCATTTGGTGAAATGAGTTGTATAAACACATCAAAGTTATGCCAAAATGTGTAGGGAAGGGAACAAACAGTGCTCACAAATTACCTTGCAGCTCCTGGGGCGTATTTTTAACGTCTGGAGATTTGAGTTTTTCACAACATAACCACCACGAAACACCTTTGTGCTTGCGTGAGTCTAGTAGGTTAATTTCTCACCCTGAGGAAATCGCTGTAATTGGTATCGACTGTCATTAGCTTCCTCCGTGAAAATAGCAGTAGGCAGTCGTTGGCAGTGCCGTTACCTGCGGGCACCTGTCTGCACGTGCAGGTGTGTTGTGGGCCTGCACGATGCACCGCCTTTTCAGAGATTCAAAGGATTAATGAACTATGGAGTGTTGGAAAGAACACACTCCTCCAGGTAAGACAAAGCAGAGCTGAACTGTAGCTTGGACTTACTGTAGAACCTAAGTTAAACAATTTCCTAAGTTCAAGAGATTTATGGTACAACCTGGTGACTACAGTTAATAACAATGTAGTGTAATAGTTGAAAATTGCTGAGTATATATATATATATATATTTCAAGTATTCATATTGTTAATCAAGAGTCTGGGGGATGGACACACTTGAAGCTCTGACTCAGGTGGGGCAAAGGCAATATACGTAACCTAAACATTTGTACCCCCGTAATATGCTGAAATAAAAAAAATAAAAAATAGAGAGTTCATAACAAAAATTTAGCAGGCTAGATTATGTAAGTTCCACATTAAGGGATATTGCATGTGATAAAGCAATAGCAGTAAGTATAACAATAGTAATTATTTGCTCAGTACCTGCAGTGTACTAGACAATGCAATAGGCATTTGCATAAGTATCTCATTAATACCACAATTCTGTGAAAATACTATAACTATTCCCAATTTTATTTATTTTGTATATTTTTTTATTTCAGCATGTTGTGAGGGTACAAATGTTTACGTTACATACATTGCCTTTGCCCTGCTGGAGTCAGAGCTACAAGCATGTGTGTTTTAAATGCTCACACCACAAAAAAAAAGGGACATAATATGGATGTTAATTGTCTCAATTTAAGCACTCCACAATGTGAAATACACATATTTCAAAACATCACGTTATACACCATAAATATGTGCAATTTTTGTCCATTAAAAAGAAATTTTAAAAAATATTCTTTTCTTTGGACTTCAGTTTTCCCAACAGTGAAATGGGAAATAATACCTACCTCTTAGACGTGTTTGAGAATCAAATGAAGATATTTTATAAACATTTATTTTTTAAAAAATTTTTGAATTTAAAATATTACATTGAATTAAGTACAATATTCTTCTTTCATTAAAAGAATGCTCAAAAATAAACCAAGTAATATACCTCAAAATGCTAAAACTAATCAACTTAAACAAAACCGTAGTTACTGTAGCTCTCAATTCACAGACAGCACCACTGAAGGATGCAATTTTGGGGTGATGCACGTTGTCCCCAAAACAGGATTTGGTGTCTGGATTGTACTGTGGCTCTAACCCTCCCCAATTGCTTGAGTTGCTGAAATGGCAGAGGTTTGAGTTTAACTGACAGTAAGTAGTTGTTTTTCTCTTTTTTCTACCTATAAGGAAAGTCTATTCCTTGCATGATTGCAAACAGAATTTTCTGCCTTTTTGCTTTAAAGATGGGTTTATTGAAGCATATATACTTACAGTCAGATTCACCCATGTAGGTGAGCTTTTTGAAGAATTTTGATGTGTCAGGTCTTATAATCACCACTACACTCAAAATAACACACCCATCACCCCATTCTGCACCCAGCCACTGTAACCAGGAATGTGCTTTCTCCTCCAGAACTCCGTCTTTTCCTGAATGTCATACAAATGAAACCACACACTATTTGCCTTTTAAGTCGGACCTCTTTTAATCTGAAATGTTTTAGATTAATGCATGTGATTGCAGATGTCATTAATTTGTTCTTCTTAACTGCTGAGGAACACCTCATGCAATGTATATATCACAGTTTGTCTATCCGTGCACAAGTTGATGGACATTTGGCCTGTTTCCTGCTTTTGCTGGTTATAATAAAATTGATAAAAACACATGTATGTAGAGGTCATTGTATTTTCATTGGTTTTTATTTCTCCTGGGTGATTTCTGGAATGAAATCGTTGGATCGTATAGTAAGTAGATGTTAAATTGTGTAAGAAATTGCCCAATTGTTTAAGTGGCTACAGCATTTTGCATTCTTTTTTTTTTTTTTTTTTTTTTTTGAGACAGAGTCTCACTCTCTTGCCTGAGGCAAATGCCGTGGCGTCTGCTTAGCTCACAGCAACCTCAAACTCCTGGGCTCGAGCAATCCTACTATCTCAGCCTCCCGAGTAGCTGGGACTACAGGCATGCGCCACCATGCCCGGCTAAGTTTTTTCTATATATATTTTTAGCTGTCCAATTAATTTCTTTCTATTTTTGGTAGAGACGGGGTCTCGCTCTTGCTCAGGCTGGTCTCGAACTCCTGAGCTCAGGACAATCCGCCCGCCTCGGCCTCCCAGAGTGCTAGGATTACAGGCGTGAGCCACCGCGCCCGGCCCCAGCATTTTGCATTCATTTTGCCAATCACGATAATTCCAGTTGATTCATATCCTCACCAACACTTGAGTTGTCATTTTATTTTTCTGTAGCCACTCTATTTTATTTTATTTTTTGAGACATGGTCTTGCTCTGTCACCTAGGCTAGAGTGCAGTGGTGTCATCACAGCTCACTGCAACCTCAAACTCCTGGGCTCAAGCTATCCTCCTGCCTCAGCCTTCACAGTAGCTGCGACTACAGGTGCCTGGTACCATACTTGGCTAATTTTTCTAATTTTTGTAGAGACAGGGTCATTTACACTTAATATGATTTTATTGCTGTGATTGGAGTTAAATTTATCATCATTCTCATTGCATTCTCTTTGCTCCATGTATTCTTTATTATTTATTTTTTTCTGTCTTCGTGAATGTGGGCAAGACCTAGGACTTGCCTCTAACAAACAGAACATTGAAAATGTAATGGCATGTCACTTTCTTGATTAGGTCATGTGATAAAAAGTCTTAGTCTGGTTAGAAGATGCTTGCAAATCTCTTCTCTCTCTTTTCCATTTTCTCCCTCCCTTCTTCCTTCCACTGCTGTCTTTGAATAAGTTTGCCTCTGTAAATTCTAGAGCTATGAGAAAATAAATTCTTACAGCAACCTTGGTGAGTGTGTTATGGAAATAGGCCCTTCCCCCGTGGAACCTTCAGATGAGAATGCAGCCCCAGACAATACCTAAATTTTACCTCTGCAAATGACCCATCTATACTGTGCCCAACTCCTGTACCAAGATAATGATTGCATTTTGTTTTAAGCCAACACATTTTTGGCAATTAAGTAGGTGGCATAGAAACCTAGCATGCCTTTCTAGGGATTTTCACTTGTTTATCAAGATCCATGTCTGTTATCACATGAGTTTTGTCTGAAGCTCTCTGATGGGCTTAGGAAAATGAGATGATTTTTAGTGTATCTGGCTTGGTTTTGATTATTAGCAGGGAATGTTCGTTCTCTCTACCTTTCTCCATCCTGGGTGAAGCAGAAAATCCTTTCTTGCCCTTTAGTGACTTCTATTCCCTTTCTTTTCCTCATGGGGTTAATTGCAACATGACCTTACCCACTATTGCATTTTTTCTGCCATATAGAATCCTAAAAATTCTTAGGGAGAGAAAAACATCCTGGTCATTTGTTTCTGCCTGCAACCTGTGACTCAAACGACTGGAAAATGAGGGAGGAAGCTTATTTCCGTATACACTTTTTCATTGCAGTGTCAAATGTGATGCCTGGCCTATGATGTATGTTCCACACATGTTTGTGGGGCTGGATATTCCTATGAGCCATTCAATGCTTCTGGTGGCAGAAACTCTTCTACTACTGTGGGGTAGTTATGACCGTGGATATCCTGCTTTTGTTTTAGAAATGACTTATTCCTGCATCTTCACACCAGCTATACAAGTCTGGTGGAAGATTCTGTATAGCAGTTAATCCTTAACAAACGCATTAATGCAGATAAACTTTTTGTCTCTAATCCTATCCAGAACAGGACAAAGGACTAGGAGAAGAGAGAGGTATACATGTCATATTATCTCCCTAGCTCTCAATCCTACCTTATGAGGTAATAATTAATATTCCCATTTTACAGATAAAGAGATAGACACCCAAAGTAACTAAGACCCGAAATAATTTATAATGTGAGTGATATCCTGAAGTTACTAACGGGTAGAATCATTATTCAAACACGGAGCTTGCATTCCCCACCGCTGGAGTATGTCATTAACATTTCCAAATGTGAGAGCCTCAGGGGAATCCTCCTGGGAGCACAACGTAGTATTCTCCTCATCTTGGGTTGCTTGACAGAAAGTTTCACGGATTAAATTGGGCCATCGAAAACCTGATGAAGAGTTTCTTAGCCTTAAATCTCCCATGAGATTCACTTTGTACAGTGTTTATCTGATGCATGCATCTTGGTGTGTGGGTTTTTTTTTTTCTATTACTTTAAATGCTTTCTCCAGATGCCATTTTAACTTTAATTCATGCATTGCTTTTAAAACATTTATACGCTGAAGGGCATGCACTAATCACACAACATACAGCATTACCTACCCTGACCATTTATTCTAATAGTGTTCAAATCACAAGTTATTTGCCTCTGCGCATGGGTATTTCTATTAATCT
>RJWJ010036007.1:0-16331 GCA_004363605.1 Indri indri
CACCCTTGGGCACTTTGTTCCTAGTGCCTTGAACCTGAAAGTTTGCCCTGACACCATCACCAGGACTGGACCTCCAGCATGGGCCCTTGGCAGCCCTGCAGCCGGCTTCCACCAGAACATGGGGACATGAGCCATTCCAGTGGGTGAGTCAGTGCCACCTGTCCCTATGCTGACACACTGGCTCGCAGCCACCTGCCAGGGGTCACTCCTCATTGTTCTCAAAATGAAAAAACTTCTGTCAATTTTTCATGCCACTAGACCCAAGAAAAAAAATTAAACTCAAAGCAGAATAGCCTCGGGCTTTGGATCTTCCTACCACCTCCTTTAGGCTTTTATCTAAGCTCCTCTTCATTTCTGCTGTCTTGGGCAGTGACCTAATATGATTTAGGTCAAAAACGGTCAGAAAGAGAACAATATAAAATGCGGGGCAGGGGAAAGTATCTCTACAATGGAGAAACTTGGCAAACATTACCACAGCAAGGTCGACATTAACAGTGATGAGTCATATGGATATATGTACTTTTAATAGAATAGAATGCAATAAAAAATAAAAAATAGCACTTTATACCTGTGGTCTTCCTCCCAAAAAACACAATAACCAGTCTAATTATGAGAAAAACATTAGACAAATCTCAACGAAGAGAAATTTCATAAACTACCTGACCTCAAAACCATCAAGATCCTCAAAAACAAAGAAAGTCCAAGAAATTGCCACAGTCCAGAGAAGCCTAAGGAGGCATGGTGTCCAAATGTACTGTGCTGTCACAGGTGGGATTCTGGAACAAAAAACGCATTAGATAAAAACTAAGAACATCTGAACAAAATATGGACTTCAGTTAATAATGAAGCATTAATATCGATTTACATTAACCACAGTCTGGCAGGTATACAGCTGTTTGTCAGGAGGTTGGATCCCAGGACAAGCTGGACTCAAGCCCCTGTGCTGGGTTCTCAGCAAACAGAACCCTGAGCCACAAAGCTGAAACCCAATTCTGGGAACTGGGGTGCAAGAACCACTGAGGATTCCAGCTTAGGGGAAGGATCGGAGGATAAGAGGTGAGTCCCAGCATTCCAAGGCTGGCTGGTGGAAGAGGAGATTCAGAACTATTGGGGTTACTAGTCACAGTCCAAGAGCCCTGGGATGTCCAGATCTGCTGGTGGGAGGGAAGCAATGGGGGTTATGTCAGGGCAACCAGGAGTGTAAACCAGGGCAACTGAGAGGAGTCATGGAAGCAGGTTCAGAGAAGTCACAGAGGGAATAACATCACTAGCACTACAGTAGGTTCTAATATAATGACCACAGTTCAGTCCAAAATCTGATACAGTCTACTAAGTAAGCATTAACATTTTAAAATGCATGTGGAATCCTTTGGCTTGTCAGACACTGCATAAACACTCAGGATTAGTAATAAAGTAAAATAAAATCTTATTAACCAAGACTAATTAGTATGAAGGTCAGTCTGAATTACAGAAATATTTTACATGTAGTTCTTTTACTTTGTCCTACAGAGACAGAAGCAAATGTGGATGGCTTTAATGCAAAGATTTGGACAGTTTGAATTGCTCTATTGCAAATTACTCAGAAATATATATAGTCACTGGCATTTTTGTGTCACCATATTATGTGCCATGCACTGTGCTAAGCCACCCATGCCTGTCACTTCTTTTAACCCTACTAAATATTTCATAATGGAAGGACTGTTATATTCATTTTATGGATGAGGAAGTAGGGCTATTCAATTTCATGTAACTTATCCAAGATCACTTGGATAGTGAAGCTGACACTGAAACAGACAATTGGAGTCCCCTGATGCCAGGTCAGGTATTATTCTCCCCTGTTACACGGTGTCAGGCTTAGTTCTGGAAAGTGAGGTTCATCCTGGGATCTCACATAGGGTTCACTCATTAATAAGTTCACTGTTGACAAGTAGATATGTCCCATTAAAATACTAGGACTTTGGAGCAAGACAGACCAGGTTCTAATCCCAGCTGCACCACTTGGTAACTGAGAATTTGAGTAGGTTACTTAACCTCTCTTGAGTCCCAGCTTCTTTATCTATATAAGGCATTTTAAATATTATCTCTCCCATAGGGTTGTCACAAGGATTAAAAGAGATCTTGTAATATAAAATGCAAGGCACCATTCCTGTTACATAGTAAACACCCAGTTTAACAATTCCTTTTTTAAAATATATTTATCACAAAGTTACATCATGATACAAACTACTTCTCTCCAAAGTGCTACAAAATCCTTATTCTCTCAAAGCCCCATGTAAAATCTCAATTATCACCTATAAACTGTGATATTTCTGTTGTTCCTCTGAAGCAAAGTTAATTCTCTGTATGCCTCATTTTTGCTTCCGTAAAAACTTATTGATGTAACTATCAAAACATGTATCCTACGTGTGGTGGTTAGCTCTTCTGGGTCCATCTTTCAAGCTTGACTGCATGCTTTTGAGGAAAAGATTATATCTATGCTTCCCTAAAACCTAGAATAATGTCTAGTACTTGTCAAAAATCACATATATATGAGATATCTATATATATATATAAATCACTAAAATATATGTATTTTCTTTATGTATTTCTTTATATATATTATATATATATTTCTTTAATCACGAAGTCTACCTCAGGCCGCTGAGCAAATCCTGTGTTAAGAAATTGTTATATATCACAAGTAACACATATGCACTGAAATAATGATTTGCATTTTCTGAGTATTCTCCCCAACATATAACAACATCAATATTATGCTTTGATTTGCAATATCTTAAAAATTCAAAGAGTGGCTAAGTCAAAATGGACACTCTAAACTGCTGGAATTGAAATAGACTGTATTTCATTGTACTGATCTCCAGAAGAGCAGACCCACCTCGATCATGGAAGGCTAAAGAGTTGACTGAACTCCGGGCCAGTGTGGGCAAGGATAAAGAATATTCATCAAAGTCAATATATTGTTGTTATTCATTTCAACCATGGATTTTTCTTAGGTTCCTTTTTATTTATTTCTCCGCCTACCTTGGAATTATAAGCAGCAAAGCTCAAAGGCAATGATAGAAAGATGCCTGATTTGACAAACAACATGCCCTGTGAGGAATCCATTTGCCTGAAATAAAATGAAAAATGCAGATATGGTTCAAGGTTGTATTCACCCACATGGTGAGAACAGAGGCTGAAATTACAGGGCCATGAGTATCTGGGGAGGGAGACCCTTCATGCTGATTCCTCAGAGATGAATTTACGTTATGATCCTAAGCCACATTTGTGCAACACTTGCCTGTTGCCCTATCTGTCAAATTTACATTGTGAGTCTGCTGGGCCCAGCTATAATTTTAAGTTTGATAGCATGGTTGACAGTCTATTATGCTCAAAACATTTTTTTTAACTTTTACTTTCAAAGAAAAAACCCCAGCTTTCCTATTCTTTTCTATTCATCATATGTGTGTATTGACGAGGTAGAGCCTTGGGAGTTTTTTCAGTCTCAAAGTGGTAGAATGGACCCGTCCCAAATGCTTTACCACAAGGCTGGCCCCGGAGGAAGGCAGAGACAATGCTTCTGTGCTGACATGTTTTAAGCCAGTTCGTAGAGAGACAAGTGCATATCTATTTTCCCACCGTGCAGAGTATGACAGAAACTTCCCAGCAGAGACACCACTCTGCTTTCTATTCCAGACCTAAGGTCCCCATGACCTAGTGACCAAAGAAATGGGTGCCCTTTGGAATGTCTGTCGGGGGCAGAGTGAAGTGAAAGAACACTGTCTAAGTATTTCTAGAACTCTCTATGAAACCAGAAGCCATATTTTCCTTCCTATGTCTGTTACTTAACGTTCACTTGTCCTTAGCATCGGTCTTAAAGAAAATACCTATTCTATAGCACACCATGGAATCAGAAACTCCTGGAAGATGAACCTTTTAATTACTTTTTCTTTCTTTTGTGATAGTTGAGAATATGAGTCTCCAAAAGGGTGAAGTTATTTAATCATAAGGCAAGAAATGGTTTCACGTAGCCCTTTGCTTTCAGAAAGACATAGTTCATCCCTTACTCATTCCAGGAAGGTAGAAATCCAAGATACTGATGACGACCTTCCGATATTATTCTGTGAACTCAGTTGTTAATCTACGTTCATGATTGAAACCCCAGTGGTCAATATGAATCCTTAATTCTAGTCGTAATCTTCCCTGTTACAGATTTTCTCTTGCTTGGTTTTCTCGGGTGAGAGATAGAACTCAAATCAACTCATAAAATAACAACAAAACACATCCTAAAAACGCAAAGTGTATCTTCTACTAGATATTGTCTAATAGAAAATAAGAACACTAAGAGGGTGGCTATTTCTGAATACAACAGTTAAATAACTCAGTGTATACAGAAAAGAAGATGAGAAAAATAGGCAATATCAAAAGGAAGATTTGGATCTTCCTTCCCTAGAGTATTTCTCTCTAATATATTTCCCCTACTTTTGGGTTCTTAATTGCACTATAATGGGAATGGCTCCTCAAGCCAAGGCACTGCAGTTGGCTCCTTAGAATGGCAGGAGCCGTCTCTCATTCTATTCTTTGTTTTACAGGCTTTCTACCCAAAGCTGCCCTTGACGAGGGTTTTTAATGCCCACAGTTTCACTTGGATTTGTATAAAATCCTACCTTCACATTGGATCAGTTTTTCAGATCCCTCCCTTTTGATGAGTTAATTTTGGGCCTTTTAAATTCCGATTGAATTGAAAAGCTTGCTGGTTTCAGAGACAAGCCATCCATTGGCTGCATCCATTATGCCCTCTCTGAATCCCAGTTTCATCATCTGCAGAATGGAGGGGCAGAGACACCTACAGAAGTATTTAAGATTCATCTCATTTTGTGTGTTGCTTCTCTCTACAAAGTCAAAACCAAAAAAGGAAAAGGGAGAGGGTATTTGTTCTTAAGCTTCGCCAACTTCTATCATTATGCTCGCCATGTATGGATCCAAAGAAAAGTCTGGGAACATGAGTTTTAATTCCTAGAGAAGATGTAGCTGGAAAGAATAGGCCTAAGCAAGCCCAGAAACTACTAACGTTGAAGTTAAAGTCAAATAAGTAGCGACTCTCTTAACTACATTAAGGGTTGTCTCATATCATCCACATTTTTTTTAGAATAACAGGGTATATTATTGAATAATTACACTGGAGAACCAGATATAAACTGGAGCTGCCCTGTGAAATGGTCAAAACCTTATTTGAATGGTCAAAACCTTATTAATGGTCACACCTGGCTTAATGTCAATAGGTGTTATTTTTTTAAACCATGTGCTAAAATTGCAGAACATGTTTTCATATAAACCATGGGTCTTAATGCTTCAAACGGACTGAAAAAAATAAAACAGCATAAAAGATACTGAATGGCAGCATAAAGCTGGAAATGTCATTTAGGACTCTGGAGATGTCCTAGTTTC
Organism: Indri indri; assembly: GCA_004363605.1. Classification (NCBI taxonomy): domain Eukaryota; kingdom Metazoa; phylum Chordata; class Mammalia; order Primates; family Indriidae; genus Indri; species Indri indri. Next base: position 5,428 of record RJWJ010036007.1, read on the forward strand.
AAACTCATAGAAATATTGCCTAATTAATGATACCCAGTATGTACTAAAATATCTTATGAAAGACACTAATATTCATCCTTCTGCAGTTTCTGTTTCTTGGCTATGGATATTACACAAAGGTCTAGCACATTTGTCATCACCCTTACAAAATGAAGCTTTTATAATTTCGTTTCATGAACTGTCCCTCTTTTTCCTTCTGCCCATGAAAAATATTTTTATGTAGTGTCTACTCCAGTAATTCAGTCAAAAACAAAGTCAATCAAAGAAAAAGAAAGTATAATTTTTTTCCTTATGTAATCACCGTTTGATCCAAAATAAATACAAAATACACAACATAGCCAACAAATAACTAGCTGAGCAGCCTCACTTGGGCAGGTTTAGTGTACAATCCACAGAGGATTTCAACTGATGTGTGCATTTATATTATAGTGCATTCTTAGAGCAGAGTGGGCCTTTTTCAAGCTGCATTTAGAAGGGCCATGGTCCATTTCCACTGCTCACTCTGGCTACCATGTTTGAGGCTTCAGTATCAGTGGGTTCCGCCTGGCTTAAGTCGCTATTACCTGAAGGGACCCTTTTAGTTAGGACCAAGGGAATTTAGACAGCATTGTTCGTTTGTGAATGAACCCACACTTTGGAACCACATACAATTGCCTTTAAAGCCCACTTAAACAAATGGTTGATAGACACATAATATGTAACATGTACACAGTAATATAGTTCTCACATTGAGATGACCTTCCATGCTGATTCATAAAGGAATAGATGAAATCCTTTGAAAGACCTGGCTAAGGAGATTTTCTCCACCCTGGGTCTGTCAGAATGCCCATCTATGGTGAAATCAGTTCTAGGCTGTCCACTAACTTTCTTGGTATTTCATACTGATTTGTCCTACACCTGTGTGTGGCCAAGCTGATATTTCTTTTGTATGAGGACTTTTACATCTATTTCAGAGAACTCTCAGTATTTCAGTTTACAAATTTTCAATGTTCAAGCTCTAAATACAAAGTGTTAGCTAGCTGTATTTCTATATTGGTTTCCATTATCTACTACATGCGTTCTGCTACATGTATGTGTTCTACTATATAGGAGAGAAGTGACAAAACTTATCTCTACTCTAGCGGATGTTTTGAAAAAAATGTTTGCTGACACTCACACGGGGATGACTTCTTTATCTGTTTCTCATGGTGACTTCTCTCCATATGTGTTATTTTTTTTTGTGTTTCTTCTTCTCCTCCTCCTCCTCCTCTCTCTCTTTCACACACACACACACACACACGCCCTTCATCCATACCCACAACCTCTCTCCATAATCGTCTGACAGTGTGACAGAAAGATTATACAGACAAGTAGCATAGAATTGGCCTACTTTCAGAATTATCTAGTATATTAAAAATGAGACCCCTAGGTCCCACCTCTCCCTCTTGAATCAGAAATCAGAAAATATAGGGAGAGTGGCTCTGAACACTGTGCTTTCAGAAAGCTCCTTGTGGTATTCAGATAATCGACCATATTTGAAAATTATTGAATAAATTACCAGAACTTGAATTGGAGAAGGAAACATTTTGTTGAAAATGTCTCCCACACTATACAGGAATCATTGACTTTAAGTTGCTTCTCAAGTATATTAATAGTCTGGAATTTTTCTGATTTTTAGTCCCTTTAAGTTTACAACATGTGGACATTTTCACATTAAAAAGTTCCTAGGATATGTAGAACATATCTTAGTCACATATCTTTGGTAGTGTCTCACACAATCAAAAAATCCTCAGTCTTTAAAATATGTGGTCTACTCATATCCAAGAGGGAACTGTTGGTACTACAGAGCATGAAGTCAATAGAAGTAAAATAATTTAGATTAGTGTCATAAAGAATTTTCTAGATTAAAATACCTGAAGTTACGATGATTTTGACCCACATGTAACATGTCAGTTCCGTGAACTAAGGTCAAGAGAATTGCAATTCTCACACACGCAGACTAAATCATCCTGACAAGCATGTTGAATGTTCTATTCTGGGGACAGGGAAGGCTAAGAGTGGCAAGCTCTTAATTATGACAGGTGCCTATAGGAAGTCTGAATCCTCCTAAGGCAGCAGCTGGGGTTTCCACTTCACTCTTTTGAAGAGCCTTTGGGCTTTAGCTGACCCCATCCTTAGCTTGAGACAATGTCAATGATCTCTGGAAAATTCTAAAGACTGGAGATGAGCAAGTGTCCTTCCATTTTTGAAAAAGGAGAAAACAGCACATGAAACCAGTGAGCTCAACACTGTAGTAAATTTCTGGAACATATTAATAAGAAAGTTTGGGGTCCCTTAGAGAAGGAAGCCAAAATCATAAAAACCAGCACAATCACCAAGAACCACTTAGTGAATCATTCCAGCTGTGCCAGCCCAACTTCATTTCACACTTTGACAGGCTATTAGATGAGACAGAGTTTAACAGGCCTTCAGTGAGGAATTTATAAAAGTCCCTCAAGATACCCTTGCAAGTTATATAAAGAAAAATGGGTTCAATGATAGCATGAAAATAGATTAGAAAGTGGTTGAATGATCATAACTAAATGGATCTATGTCTTTGGTGATCTAGTATATTGTCCTTGGTTCACTCAAGTTCAGCACATGTATCAATGACATGGTAAAAGATAAAAGAAATTCTTGTCGGCTCTGAAGTCTCCATGTAAATTAGGAGCTAGTCAAATGAAATGGATGGCAGATTCAAGATCCAAAGCAGTCTTATGAGAATAGACTCTAATAAGATGAAATTGAGATAACTGTGAGTTCAACACTTGATCCATCCAGATAAACTACACAATGATGCAGCAGGAGACAGTCAGGTTAACAGCAAGTAATATAAAAAAGGATGTAGGAGTTTTATTTGAGGATAAACTGCAAAGAGTTAGCAATATGATTAGGCCATCGAAAGAGCTGAAGGCTTCATGAATAGCAGTCGGATTTTCAGAATGATGATGGTGGTGGCCATCTGAAAAGCTGGGAATCCCACCATAATAGAAACCTAGATATTCCTGGACTTCTGGACATGCTAGATTCTCCTGCAGAAAGCTGTCACACCTCCCTGCCATCATGCTTTGCTGCCGGCTAACTCTTCCTTCAGCTCTGAATGTGTAGATGCCATAGAAAGTCATCCTGGACCTCAGGACCAAATGAGGTGCCCTTTCTCTGGGCATCTCTACAGCTAACAGTCATCAGATCACTTCTAATACTGTATTATACTGTTTTTAATTGTCTGTTTCCACCTCTATACTGTGAACAGCTTGCTCTGTTGATTGTTACCTCAACAGGTTTATGAATATTTCTCACTAGGAGATGTTCAATGACCATTTATTGGATTAATGAGTGAGGTAATTCAGATAGTAATCATGACTCTGAAAGAATTCAAACACCCTTCCCAAGACAAGTGGTTGAAGAAACTACAGATGCTTACCTGGAGAAAGGAAAACTCCCGGGGGTGATATGAGGGTAGTCTTCAATTATGTAGAAGTCCAAAGAGAAGTGATACAACTTACTCTACATGGTATCAAGGGTAGAGTCTTTGAGGAGAGATAGTTCAACATACTTCAAGAGATGACTATCAACAATGGAGTAAAGTCCCATGAGAGGAAGTATGTTAACACACTGTGGGCAGCCTTGAGCACAAGCTGTTTGGCCACATTTCATGAATGCCATAGAGATATTTCAAGCACAAGATGGGAAGCTGGACTAGATCCTAATTTTCATAAGAGTCCATGGTAGTATGATCAAGTCACAAAAACATACTCATCTATAGTTCACATTATCTTTCTCTGTAGAATAATAAGGATAAAATTTTTGCCCAAAAGAAATTACATTCATGGAAATATCATTAGAATGGAAGGGTCCATCATATTTTGATTTGATCTCACGTATTCTAGGAAACTGGGTAAACTTTTATAAGTAGTATCAAATCTCTGAGCCTATTTTTCCATACAATGAAGGACTGGGTTGAACTAAATGATTCTGAATATTCTTCTGGATAGTCTATTTTATGTTACCCAGTGCCTTTAAATGACCTACCCAAGGAGACTAAGTTGTTTTCCAGATGAGATCCATTACATTACACGCATTATAGCTAAGTCTCTCGTGGCCAAATCCACTGAATCAGAACACCCAATAACTCAGTGTCAAGATGGCTAGATTGATAGCTAGATATTGAATTACATTTTTTTAAAAAATTATTTCCCGCATTAGATCAGACGGACTTCAATGGCCATGATTACTGTTGAAGGGAGTCTTGCTGTCTGAATTTCCAGAGTTACTACCACAAATGATGGGCATTAATGTGCTGCAGTCTCCTCTGGAGAGAGGCCCAACCTAATCAGGATTCACAAACATTGGAATTTTTTGTCTTGACATTAGAAAATACAGTCCAAGCTTTGGACATTTTCATTTAACAGTGCATTTAGGAAAAACAAAACAAAACAAAACAAAGCTTGATCTCAGCATCAAATCCTCTGACATCACATTAGAACAGGTCATCTTTTCCATGAATACAGACAGTTCCCTTTAGGTCATGTCAAAATCACAATCAACTTCACAGGAAACAGTTAGATATTCTCTACTCAAATTACATCTTTCCCTGGACTGAATTTTGCTGCCCACCCCCCAACCAAATACATGAACTGTCTAAGGCTGTGCCTTGTGAAAATGTAGATCACTCTTATCACAGAGATTTATGCTGTTTGGGAAAGAATACACCAGAAAATGCAGTAATAGCGAGCGTCTTCATCCAAGCCTGAGAAAAGGCTATAGAGAGTCCTATCAGGGTGAAAATATGATCATATATGGACACCAAAATTATTTTTAATTCACTAGGAATAATGAATATATTCTCTTTGTTCCTTAATTTCTGTTATCTTAACCACACTGTGAATTCCATGATAAATAACTGGCATGTATCTTAATTATTTTTTATTTTAATAACTTTAACACCTATAGAACACTGCTTAATATCAGGCATATTATGTAATAACTTATTTAACTCATTAATAATCCTATAGAGAAGGTACTACCATCATCCCCATTTTACAGATGAGGAAACTGAGGCACAGCAGATGCCATTGTGTACCTCTCAGGATGCCCCTTTAGGACCAAAGGGCTCATTCCTCAGCTGCTGTGGGCTGCTGAGGTGCACAGCTGGGTACCTCCCCTAGGAATTGCCCTCAGCCCAAGGGATCTTTCTTGCCCAGGGTTATACCCTCTCCCTGGGGGCAGCCCACATGTGAGTACTGATCATGGGTGGGAAGCACAAAGGAGAGGCTCAGTCTACTTGCCTTAATTCAGGACCTTGAATGGCCATTAGGTAAAGAGGCATCCCAGCTGCAGAGGTCCCCATTGATCATCTGAGGCCTCTGTAATAACAACTGCATCAGAAGTCAACTGTACCCTCCTATGCCCAATCCAACTGCCCTCATTCCTTCACAGGTGTTATTTATTCCCAAGGACACAACACATTTAACCTCCTGCAGCAAATCTCCATCTGAGAGTCTGTTTCCCAAATAACCCAACCTATGACAAGTTTCTTGTCCAAGGTCACACAGCTAATAAGTGGCAAACCCAAGTAATCCAGCTTCATTCTAAGTGTGCTTAGCCAGTATGATACTGCACTTCTTTATAAGTGGGCTTTATTTTATGTCAGCATCTCAGTTAAAAGCCTGAAGCAACATATCCCAAGTTGAAGGATCACTAATGTCCCTCTAGATATCCTAGGTGCACTTTAACAAATGTGACCCTGTTCAGATAAGTTCAGGAAATGCCACATATTTAATCCCATCTTGGAGAATCTCCACACATGTTAATATTTTAATGGCACTGATAAGTTATACAATTAAAAAAACTGTTTACCCAAAATTTCCTGACCTTTTCCAACCATAGCACCCTCTTATGTGAAAAATCTATTAGCGCCAATCTGCTAGTGTCCTGCAGAACCAGTCTGGGGAACTGCTGGCCTGGAGACAGCATCACTCTTCTCCCAAGGGTTTTCTGCTTCCCCTTTTAAAACTCCCTCTGACATCCAGCCACTCGGAGAAGCCATCTCAGGTGGTCTAAAGGGTTTCTGACATTTTATCCATTTCCATGCAGAGCTCTTTGCATTCTGTCTTAGTAAAGTACTTGTCTTTGCTTTACATGCCTAAATATCATAATATTATGCATAAGAGTATACATAAATGTCTGTGTAGGTTGCAAATATGCCATCCTTGCATGGAATGGTGATTGAGTGGGGAAAGTTTTAGTTCTGGATTCTAAATTCAGTTCTAACATTGTGGGGATTTAAGAACCTGCTGGACCTTACTAGGAATCCTTTCTTTTTTTTCTTCTATAAAGAGTGGGGCTGGATTTGTTGACATGTAAGATGCCTTTCAACTCTAACATTACAGAATTCTATGACTTCTGACTTCATACATAATGCAGTGGTGAGTAGGCAGGGTCGAGAATCACAATTAAAAAAAGAAAAACAAAAGTGGATTCGATACCCTCCTAATCCAATTACTATCTATGTTCTTTATGCCCTTGAACATTTATATTGCACTAAAAATATTAGTTTTCTCTTTGGTAAAGTCAGAGTATTATTAATACTTACCACAGAAGGTTGTTGGGGGGATTGAAAGGTAATAGACGTAAAGTGTTTAGCATTGTCAAGCATGTGTTAAATGCCCAATTAATATTGACCATTTTCTTGTCATTGGTGGTGGTGGTGGTGACAGTGGCAGTTGGAGGAGGAAGTGTTGTATCTGTGTCTAAGCTGTATTTGTTCTAGATTTCAAATATGTAGATGCTTAAATCGCTTACCTAGAACAACTTAGAGGAGCAAATGTCCACATAACAAATTAATAAGTGTGTCTGAGTGATGATATTGAAGAACGGTGCTAAGAGGCATCAGTAAGCCATCATGCTATGGCATGTCTGCCTTCCACACTCAAGAGTGACTTGGAGAAGGTTAAGGAAACAAAACGGCGACATTGCACTGCAGTTAAAATACTGTATATTGAGACTAACCCCAGACCATATGTGATTTAGGCTCAAGAAGAAAGAGTTAAATTTAAGGAAGACTTAAATACCAAAAGGACTTGGAAAGATGACTATCATAAATATGATAATAGTCATAATTAATGAAGAAAAATGACTGCCCATATTTCCACTGCAGCCCACATAAGAACAAATGGACATAAATTGCTTTTGGATAAAATTATATTGGCTACAAGGAAAAACATTTTAACTCTATGATTGGTCAGCACCCATGTATTTCACAAAGGGGTATGCTGTGACCTCTCTTTAGAGATCCACAGATGATGGGGTGAATGTACATCCATGTAGACCAGTTAAAGGGAATTTTATGTACAGAGGGAAAGATGCCAAGTAATCCCTTGCAGTTCCCAAGATTTGATGATGATGCAACTTAACATTCTAAATGCTGCTGTTCCCAGCATGGGACTGCTGACAAGGAGATTTCTCAAGGGATTCCCTGAGCTAAATTTCCCCTTTAAAGACCCAAGGCATAAATCAGCTAGGGGTGGGTGTGTTCAAAGAGCAATAACCACCACTCTCTAATTACACACAATCTCCTAAACAGGGCACCAACAGAGCAGCAGAGACTGGCACTAGTAAATGAAATTTTTAAAACCCTGCTGTAATCACTCCCCTGACGTGCCCTCTTCCTTAAGCTCCACTCTCAGTTATTTTTTATTTATCATAATTACTTTAGTAATAAGATTTGTTTCCTTGTTATTATATACATTCCAGTGCAGAGTAACAAAAAAAAATAATGGCCAAGAAGAGTTATGTTTCTTATTTATCTCCTTGGCCATTAGTTATTGGGCCAGGGGGAAGGATGGTGGAGCAGCGAGAAACTGTAAATAGAGAAGAAAGTGTTTCCGTGGAGCAAGAATGTATGGGAGCATATTTGTAAGAAGAGAGCTGGGCAATGAAGGAGTAAGGCTAATAATTCAAAATGGCTGGGTGGCCCAGAGAGTTAGATAACCAAGGAAAAGGTAACCTGGAAGTCAGGGCAGGGAGGGTGAAGCCTCACTATCAAAGTGCATGTGCTGCCTCTGACTTTCTTGTTTACAAACTCTGGCCTGCCAGGCACAAGGGCCCAGACAGAACTAGACAGCTGTTAGCTCTAAGGCAATTTCCCAGCGAACACCTTGGAGGTGTAATTCCTTTTGGTTCCTGACTGGGTACACTCTTCTAGGAACCTGGGCTTCTATGATCTTGAGGCTTGGGTACAAGGAGATTTCTTTTGTTTCCCCTTTAGACATCTCACCTCTTAGCCTGGGAGGCAGTCCCAGGCTGGGAAAGACAGACTCCATGGGCCACAGACTCTGCTCGTTACAGATGCCCTGAAAAGCTTTTGGAGACTCCCTGATGGAAGCTGATTATATGCTGGCTTCCAAAGGCAAGAAGCCAGGTATTTTCTCCATTCTAATAGGCCAAGTAATTCTATTTAAAGACCAAGCATGAGAAGGAAAAAAGGCATTAGCGGAACTCCCCAGTTCTAAGTTTTCTCTACTGCTGTGTTTTTTTGTACCATTTATTCAGTCTGACACCCACTCCATAATTTTAAAATCAGAAAGACAATCAATGCTTTAACAAGATAGTTATATGTATCTAAGAGAGCCCTTCTCATCTTTGACCTTGTCCCTCCCTCTGCAGAATTTCTATCCTACTGCCGTGGCTTGTCCTGGATCTCTTTGAGAAACTAAGAAATGAAAAGCAGGACAAAGATCATAAGCCTACTTAGACTGGTCGTTGAGAAGAGCTTTGATGCCCTGCCATTAAAATTTACACGTCAGAACACAATAAGAGGAACCTTTACTGTTGTATAGTGTTAAATAGTTTTGAAGTACTGTGATATTTGATCATGATACTAGTCAAAAGCAAGGTGCAGGAGTTAGGGCTTCCTACTCCCTTAATAAATTGAAGAAACAGAAGCAAAGGGATTAAATAACTTGTCCAAAGCCACACAGCTGGAAAGGTTTGATGTAAGCTGGGTCTTCTTCCCTTCGCCTGGTCGGAATTCTTTGTACTCCATCACCATCACGATCATCACAGATGGAAAAAAACACTAGAACCAGGGAGAACGAAGGAAAAGCAAAAATTGTTTCCCTTTGAGAAACGTAATGAGATTGTAGTATAGCTCTGATAACCAGGGGAGAGGCTCTCCCTCTTACTTGGCAAAAGCAGAGCGAGCGCCCTGAGAGTAAATAACAAAAGAAAAAGCATCCTCAGTTTTGGCAGGGGTTGTCAGGGCTGTGCTTCCTATTTCCAGTTATAGATTTTCGTGTATTTTCGGCAGCCATGTAACATTCATCCCTAAATACATGGTAGATGTGATGGGAATTGAGAAATAACAAATCTGTATTATACCCAAGGATTTGCTTTATAAAGACTTCTAAGCGTATGTTGAAAGACAGTGTTATGAGTGAGAATGCTAAAAAGAGAGATGTCTAAAGGGGAAATTGAGACAGAAGAATAAATGCTCACGTATGTCCCCCTATCCCCGTGCCCCTGTCCTACAGGAGAATTGGAGGAGGAGGAGGAGAGGGAGGAAGGGAGGAACACTGAATTGCAGACAGACATCAGACATTGCCCAGCCAATGAAGGAGCAAAGCATTTAACAAAACAAGTGCATTTCCCCAAGAGCCTCGGCCCCAACTTGATCAATGATTCTGCAACACTGAATCATTTTTAATTTAATGCTTCTGGGAAGTGAGGGGGAAACCCATCAACTACAGGCACAGTTGGCAAGAGCTGGGTATTAGCATTTGGCAGCATTTATTATCGCTGTTTATGATGGCATAAATTAGGTTTATGCTGATATAATTAATAACCCTAAATTTGGGAATAATAAATAGTAATATTTATTTGGAACTGCAATGTCTGAGGAAGGCAAATGGAGTCCTCAAGCACCTGACTCTCTCTCTGTGCAGGAGGTGGTAAGGATGGGGTATGAGTAAGGCGGCCCTCGGGAATGTACGCGCAGGACCCAGCCCCAGCACTGTGCATCATTTAACACTATGCAAATGACTTAGCAGCAGGACCCTAAGACTTCCCAGAGCAAATAATTTTCATTTTGGTCTCTATGAACAAGTTCATCAGCAAGATTGAGTATGTTGCATTTCCCTCTAGAACCAGGGCCTTCAAATGTTCTCTGAGTCCATACTATTCCTATGGTTTATGTACAGAGGTTTGGACAGTTGGAAACAAATGCCATGTTTTCTATGGGTCTCTCGACCTCCATCCTCTTGTCTAAACAGGCATCGTGGATGCCTTGCCAATTGCCTGTGGACCATGATTTGAGAATTACTGAAAGACATTTGTAAGGAAAGAATTTAAGGCAGAAAAGAGTTGCTTCTGGATTTTTTTTAAAGTCAAATGTATCTATCTTTCATTTTATCAAGTTGTGAACAAAAGCAGTGAAATTAAAATATTCCTATAAATGTTCCCTTTTTTATTTGTCTAGGGACATATCTTAGCATTCCAAATGGCTGAGGTTTTCATCCCTACTTTTTTCCAATGAGGGCAGGAAGTAGATGGGGGAAAATACAGTTCCTTAGATCTCTTCTGGATCAGAATAACAATTTTTCCCATTTCCAAATATAAGGAAAGTAAAGCAAAGAGAGAGTTTGAATGCCCTTTGCCCAACTTCCCTTAGAGTGTCTTGACACAGAGGTGTGCAAACAGGGTAGAACCAGAACACAGACTGACATTTTCATTCAAACACTCAACCTTTGCTCCGTGTCTAAAAAATCTTCAATTTTTCTTAAAAACAAATAAAACAAAAATGTTCATCTACTAATAACTGTGCTCCATTCCAAAGAGTACAAAATAGCAGAGCAATCTAAATTAAAAAGTGAGGAGTTAAACACAAT
>RJWJ010036008.1:0-16317 GCA_004363605.1 Indri indri
AAAAAAAAAAAAAAAAGACAATGTGGGACTGGCATGAGGATGGACATACAGATCTGGAACATAATTGAGAGTCCAGAAATGAATCCTTACATTTATAGTCAATTGATTTTTGGCAAAGATGTCAAGGCAATTCACTAGGGAAAGGATTCTGTTCATCAGATGGTGGTAAGAGACAACCAGATATCCATATGCAAAAAAGATTAACTTAGACCCTCACCTCATACCATATATAAAAATTAACTCAATACAGATGATAGATTTAAACATAAGAGCTAAAAAATAAAACTTTTAGAATAACAGGAGAAAATCTTCAAAACCTTAGGTTGGGCAAAAATTTCTTAGAAGTGACCACCAAAAGCATAGTCCATACAAGGAAAAAAAAAAAAAAAAGATAAATTAGACCTCATCAAAATTTAAAACTTTTGCCTTTCAAAATATATCATTAAGAAAATAAAAAAGACAAGCTACAGATTGGGGGGAAATGTTGGCAAAATGCATAACAAAGTAAAGGACTTGTATCCAGAATATATAAAGAATTCATACAACTCAATAAGAAAACAAAAATCCAATCAAATCATGGGCAAAGGACTCAAACAGATGTTTCACCAAAGAGGATAGATGAATGGCTAATAAGCACATGAAAAGATGCTCAACATCCTTATTCATTAGGCTAATGCACATGAAAACCATGATGAGATACAATTTCACATCCACTAGAAAGGCTAGAAGACAGACAATAACAAATGTTGGTGAGGATGTGGAGAAATAGGAACCCTCTTCTGTTGCTGGTGAGAATGTAAATTATACAGCTACTTTGGAAAACAATTTGGCAGTTTCTCAAAAAGTTAAACATAAAACTACAAAACAACCAAGCAATTCTACCCCTCGATATCTACCCAAGAGAAATGAGAAATATGTCCACATGAAAATTTGCACTAGAATATTTATAACAGCAAATACTGAAGATGACCCAAATGTCCAACAACTGGTGAATGATGAACAAATGTGGTCTATCAATATAATGGAATATATTTAGCAATAAAAAGGAACAGACCACTGATAGATGCTATATGGTGGATGAACCTCAAAAACATTATGTGAAGTGACATAGGCCAGACACGAGAAACCACATGTTGAATGATTCCATTCATATAAGATGTTTCTTTAAAGAGGCAAATTTATAGAGAAAGAAAGTAGGTCAGCAGTTGCCTGAAGGAGGGGGTTCAGTTAGCTGGGACTAACTGTAAATGATCATGAGGGATCCTATTTGGGAACCAAAAATGTTATAAAACTGATTTATGGTGATGGTTGTACCACTTGGTAAAGTTACTAAAAATCATTGAATCGTATGCTTCAAGTAGATGAATGATATGTAAAATATATCTCAATAAAGTTGCTAAAAAACAAACACATTTTTAAAATAAATTAGTAAAAACTAATGTATGTTTTGATTCTAGATCTAATATGCATTGTTCGTTTAAGCTCAAACCTTAAAGTCATTATTGAAACATTCTTCTTCATGGCCATACAGATCAGGTGCCAAGGCCTGCCTTGTTCTTCCTGTGAACTTTGTTGCATAAACTCATTCCTTTATTTTCCTTTCTAAAACCATCTCACTAATCCTTATGTCCCTTACTTAATTTTATTACACTTGTAAGTGGTTTCCCTAACTCAACTTACTTCCTATAGGTTATACAGCATTAGTTACTAGATTAATCTTCCAGTGACATTGGTTTCATCAGGTGGCACTCAGAGGTCTATCCTCATATTGCTAATTGTTCTCAGTACAGGCAGTATACTGTGTGTGGTGGTTAATTTCAGGTGTCAGTGTGACTGGATTAAGGGATACTCAGATGGCTGGTAAAACATTTCTTGGTATGTCTGCAAGGGTGTTTCCAGAAAAGATTAATATTTAAATCACCAGAATGAGGAAAGAAAATCCTCCCTCACCAATGTGGGTGGGTGTCATCCAATTGTTGAAGGCCTGGATAGAACAAAAGGTGGAGGAAAGGCGAATTTGCTTTCTCTTCTGGAGCTAAGACATTCATCTTCTCTTGCCTGTGAGCATCAGTGCTTTCCAGGTTCTCAGGCCTTCGGTCTGGGACTGAGAGTTACACCACTGGCTCCCCAGGCTCTCAGGTCTTTGGACATGGACTGAATTACCCCCCTGGCCTTCCTGGTTCTGCAGCTTGCAGACAGCAGACTGTGGGACCTCTCAGCCTCCAGAACTGTGTGAATCAATTCCAGCAATAAATCTCCTCTTACAGATCTCTCTATATATCCTATGAGTTCTGTTTCTCTGGAGAACCCTGACCAACACACTGTGTAAACAGTAGCTTTCCTGTTTGGACCCACTCTCTAGTTCCAATTTTATTTTTCACTCTTAATACAATTCCTTTACTCTGTTAGATTGGTTTCCTCATTGTCCCCTGCAGTAGTTTCCTAGGGCTACAGTAACAAATGACCACAAACTAGATGGCTTAAAACAACAAGCGTTTGTTCTCTTACACTTCTGGAGGCCAGAAGTCTGAAGTCAAGGTGTCAGCAACTGTTTCCTCCACAGGATCTAGGAGGGAATCCTTCATTGTTTTTTCCAGCTTCTGGTGGCAGCTGGCAATCCTTGGTATTCCTTGGCTTGTAGACACATCATTCTAATTTCTGCCTGTCTTCACATGACATCCTTCCTGTCTCTCTTCTCCTCTAAGGACAATTGGCATTGGATTTAGGGCCGACTCTAATCCCAGATGCTCTCATTTTGAGATCCTTAACTTGATTACATCTGCAAAGACCTTTTTTCCAAATAAAGTAAACTTCACAGGTTTCAAGTGGATATATCTTTTGAGGGGCCACCATTCAATCTCCTACCTCCCCCAAGCACTCTATGTCCTTTTTATACATTTTGCCATGTCATTTTCACATTTGAAATTTTTTTTTCCGTTCTCTTTTCCAAATCCTGCTCGGATTCTGTGTCTCACCAAGCCTGTCCTAATCAGAACACTCTGTATTAGTTTCTCCTTTTTTTGAACTCTATAGCACTCAGTGTTCCATTCATTTCTGCATTGTTTATGTTCATGTTTGTAGGTACTGCTTGCCAACCAGATTTTAATCTCCTGTAAGAGGATCTCAAATGCTAAAGCAGTGTTTCTCAACCATGGTTGTATATTGGAATCATCCGGGGAATCTTTAAAAAGACTACCCCTAGAGATTCTGGGGGGCGTCCCATGCATGGATTTTTTTTTAAGCTTCCTTATTTCATTCTCAGATTGAGAACCCACTGCTTTAAAGCATGTATTCTCAATGGGGAGGGCTAAAATTGGTCCTTGGTGGAAGGGTATGCAAAAATCTTAGCCAGTACAATGGTTTGTCATCCTTCAAATGGCCAAAGTACACAAACAGATATATAGTACCATATATTTATGGTACTAAAATTTCATAGGGGGCCAATTAGGGGAAAAGTGTCTAAAATGTTTTCTTAGTGGGGCAATAATGAAAAATAGGCTGAGAAACACTGCTCTAAAGTATATAAGAATCACCATGGAGCCTGATAAAATGCACATGGCCAAGCCCCCAGAGATCTTGGGTCAGGAGTTTGGGCTGTGGCCTCAAATTCTGTATATTTAATAGCATTTATCACATGCTTACTATATACTAAGTACTGTTTTGAGAGCACCCACGTGTCATCTTCACTTTACAGGTGAAGAAACAGAGGCACAAAGAGCAATTTGCCCAAAGTCACCGTGCTACAAAGTGGCAGGCAAAAATTTGAACCCAGAGATTCATGTTAATGTACTTAACCTTTAATCATAGGGCCTCCAGTACCACAGCATGAGGACCACTGTCCTGGTAGGAAACATACTTCATAGTTCTCTTCCATTCCTTTCCGCAAGGAACAGAATGCTTCATGTATAGCAGAGGCCAAAGTGCACCTGTTGAGCTCATGACCATGAAATAAATAAAGAACCAAAGAATTGCCAGCTAGACAAGAGTAGGGCTATGGGGCACATAGTGTCAAGATCACTAGTCAGGGCCACAAGGGGTTAGATTCTATGGGTGAACAGTGTTGGTTATTGTGAAGCTGGTTGAATGGACAAGGATGGAGAAGGCTTGGTCCCTAGACTGAGAGGTTTAAGTGGTCCTTTGGAAGTCTCCAGTATATTATGTATGACCTTTACCACAGAGGTAAACCAAGAAAAATCTCAAAATGCTCATTGCTATTGTCCCAAAAGCCACCTGATTATTTGGGATTCTTTTAGAATAGGAGTTCTTAAGTTCCATGGACTTCTTTGGCAATCCTATATGAAGTCATATAATATATAATTAAAAAATAATTCTGAGAAAAGTAAAGCCTATAGATTATATCTAAGAATAATGTTTCTAAAGGTATATAATAAAATTATAAGATTACAAAGGCAACCAACTATATTGAATTACAGTTACCAAAATATTTTTTAAATGTGCAATAGGGTAATATCTGTGTTTCCTTATTAACGTTTTTCAAAAGAGCTAGTGACAAGTCTAAAAACAACCGTAATTTGAAGCAATGATGAATGTAAATGATATTTTAAGCTATTCATAACAACTAAAAAGTGGTAACAGAAATATCTGTGATTTCTATTGGTGACAAAGTCATAGGTACTGCTAACACTGATTTGGTTTGTTGCCAAATTCACAGTAGAAAAAAATGCTAATTTTCAGTTAGAGATTAGTGAAAATAAAGTTGTAAATTTTTTCCCAACCATGAACCTCTTGTGGATACCTATGGACCCCACATTAAAAATCCCATTTATAGCATACAGAACTCTCCCAAGTTAGCCCTGTCTGCTTAATCCCATCCAATCTGGCCCATCTTGATTTAAGGAAACTCCTCACACCAGCTCCATCATGGTTAATATCTTTTGGCCAAGAAAGTTTCTCCAGAAGTTCAGGACACAGTCTCTTGACACAGCAGCACTTTGAACACAGTGACCCTTATAATGACAAGAACTAAGCAATGTTGTGGGGAAGAATTAGTTAGAAAAGAGTGTTCCTGGAAAGGAAAGCAGCTTTCATCTTTACTTTGCTTAACAATCAACTGGGAGATCTATAAAAAATTGCAGATTCTTGAATTCTAACTTCCTCCCACTCCCTGACCACATACAGCTCAGAGGTTTTAGTTCAGTTAGGTTTGGGGTGGGCCCCAAGAATCTGCATTTTAAATTTTCAGGCCAGATGATTAAGTTGCTGCCGATCAGGTACATTGGCCTCCTCGAGTCTAGCTTATCAGAGACCTCTTTTGAGAACAATTTGGGTTTCCAAGTGGAAGAGAAAGAAGCAAGCAGCAAAGCCATTCGGTGTATGTCCCGAGAGTTGCCAGGTCAGCGCCTCAGGTGAATGCTTCAGGGCTGACCACGGCCTAACTCTAGGGATTCACCATCAGGAACAGAGAAGTTTATGTTCTCATCAGAAATAAAATCTTCTGACTAAATTTTCCTCTTTCTCTAAAGGGAAATCTCCCTCTTTTTCTTCCCCACCTCCTCTGTTCTCCCCTGGCGATGCTGCAAAGACCGAAAGGAATACCATTATTCACAGAGAGCCTTAAACTCTTAACAGAGTGGCCAGGTAAATATACTGATGTCTCAAGAACCCCATAATTTTGGAGCACATAGGGGAAGGATTTCTTGGACCTGGGAGGCTTGCTGTTCCACAGTGTATGGGATAATTCCTCTATAATCTACTTATCTGCAGTCTGGAAGATAACTTCAGACTGTGTTAAGAGAACAATGATATAAGCCTCTCTCTCAGTCATTCGACCCTTGACCTTTTTCTGGAAGAAACACAGAAGGAGGGATGTGGCTTCCTGATCCTTTTATGTCTTTAGTCTCACCAGTCAAGACTTTATTAGAAACTTAACTAAAGCCACCTAGACTCTATCTAGCAGACAGGCAGTAAGACTCTTCATTCAGGCCTGAATGAATGTAAACTGACAGGTTGGAATTGCAGTTTTTTATATTAACAAAAAAGCAAATAATATTTTCCTAACATATTAAACACATCTTTATACATAACACTATGTTAAATTACATTTCTTTGCAATTACAGTGTGATTTATTTTTTGCCCTCTTGTTATAGGGCTATTTATAATTCCTAGCAGTTAATTTAATTTATCAGTGTTTTACATTTTTAAAAGCTTCCCATTTAATAGGCGATTGGTCAGTAAAATGTATAGAGTTTATGAATTTCTCTCCAGAGTTGCATCTACCTCTCACAAATAACAGTAGCACTTCTTACTATTTTTGATTTTTTTCTTTCCCTGATATCCCTCCAGTGCATAGACCAAAGTCGGACACAGACAATAGTTGTGGAATAAATTCTGTTCAGCCACTGTATTTACTACTTTACTACAGTTAATCTCATTGGATCTCATTAATTAAATATTCTTCATCAAATTCTATGAGACCAATTGGAATTATTATCACATTCTCATTTTCTAAACTAAAAATACAAGTCTAGAAAACACGGCATGTATTTCCTAGGTCTCAGGAAATCACTGAAAGAACTACCACGAAAACTTGAAGTTGGTTAGGTTCAGAGTTTTATACTGCTTAGTCCAAGGGTCAGCACATTACAGTCAAGGGCTCAATCTGGCCCACTATCTGTTTTATTAAAGCTCGAGTCACTCATTTATGTATTGTCCAAGGAGGCCTTCCACCGTGCTTTCAACACCACAATGGCAGAGTGGAGAAGTTGCAAGAGACTAATGGCCCATAAAGCCTAAAATACTTATATCTCGCCCTTTATAGAATATGTTTGTCAACTCCTAGAAGAGCCACTCTGAAAGATCTGAAATAAGGAATATTACAAACTCCAAATCTTTATTTGCTAAACCTCAATGAAAGATAAACGTGTTAAAAATATTTGGCAACCTTGGTGTGTTGATAGTATTTTAATAGGTAAACTCTACTTATGTTCCTCACATTGATCAAATCTTACAACATTAAAATATATGGGAATTTACTAATTTATTTTTTAACTCTCAGTCCTAATGTTTAAGGACCATTTGATTGTAAGAAACAGAACAACTCTGGGCTGGGTGCAGTGGCTTATGCCTGTAATCTCAGGACTTTGGGAGGCTGAGGCAGAAGGATCACTTTAGCCCAGGAGTTCTAGACCAGCCTGGGCAACATAACAAGACCTCAACTCTACAAAAAAATTTTTAAAAATTGGAAAAAAAAAAAAGAAAGAAACAGAAGCACTCTGGAGCAAGCTTAAGTGAAGACTGAATCCAAGGAAAGTGCAAAATCCAAGGGCGGGAAGAATCATTGAGTCTGACACCTGGAATGGACTAAGAATTAGAAAGCTATCACAGCCCATGGCCAGTTATTTTTCCATCTCTCCCTCTTTCCAAAACCACGTGATCTCCCAAGTCAGTGCTCCCTGCCTGCTCATCAGCACACATGGCCCACAGTTAATACCACTCAACAGTAGCCTCAGTTGCTATATGATCTTATACTTTTAGCTTTTGTGGCCATTAACACAGTCTCTGGGTCAAATTCCTGAACAAAGCATGGAGGAATATGCCACATAAAGGTCTGTCTCTTCCCACATTGGAGGATCAAATTCTTCAAGAAGGCCGTATGGAGGAAAATAAATGATTGTCATCACTAATTGGCACTATTGCAGTGATTCTCAGTGTGATAGGAGTGGGTGTCTATCCTTCAGATGCACTACAACCACTGCAATGAACCACTGTTACTCATGGGAATATGTCATGTCTTAAAGCTTTGCTTGTGTGATAAAAGGTGGAAAACCATGCTCTTGTGTGACTTATAATAATTTATCACGCTAAGAAGAAAAAGCTTCGTTATTTGCAGAAATATTATATTTGAAACTAATGCAAACATGATGAATGTTATTCTTTAAAATATTTAACTTGGTGTATGTTCTTAAACACCAACTGATAATTAAGTCATTGAGATGATAATTTACATTACTTCGATGTGTTGTAAATGTCACTTTTCTTTTGGCTTCTTAATCTGACCTATGTATTCACTTGCCTTCTGTGTATTTCTTGGAATATTTATGCTTAGCAAAAGAGAAATACTAACAAGCACCACAATTTTATTAGGCCTATCAAACAGCAGAACGTCTAGCCTGTTGGTAGATTTTAATGATGTTATCATGTCTCTGTCCCAGTACACCTTGTAGCAATTTTCCAACACATTCTTAGGATTATATTTATAATGCAGTATTAATTCATTTGCAAACTCACATCTGAGGTCATAATGTTGACCTGCAAAATTAACAGTGTACTCAGGTTGTTCATCCAGCAGCTGAGTACAACCTCCAATTATTTTAAAATTGTTTTGATGGCTGTAGTTTCTTTTGTACATGAAAATGATAATCCTTTCCCAGCTGAACTTACACTTGGATTGTTCCCACTTATGAAAGAAAGACTTATATTTGTAAATTAGATGATTCAGATTGGTGCTGTTTTCCCAGACCAAAGAATGGTATCTTCCTCTATAAAACTCTAGTTCATCTAGTCTGTAAGTGAGACTGTGATTTTGGACTATGAATTAACAAGTAAACATTTGCTGAGTGCCTATAATATTCAAAACATTGTGCTAGAAGTTTGGGGTATAGAAATGAATAAGACAGTCACTGTCCTCAAAGAGCTTCCATTTGTTAGGGAGCAGCCACTTAAACATTGAAACCTGATTAAATATGACATGTGTTGTAATAGACTAGAGGGGCGAGTAAATGACATGAATGGAAAAATAAGCTATTGATTATACTGGAAACAAGACAAGAAAAACTGTATATGACATGACCTTTGAGTTTGGCCTTGAAGGAAGAAAGAAAAATTCAGACAAAAGAGGACAACATGAGAAAGTGAGGAAGTGAGGCAAAATGATTAAATTAGTAAAAGGATTGTATCTAGGATGGCTGTGATAGTAATACTAAGGAAAGAAGTAAGAAATAAGGTTGGATAAATAAGATGGGACCATGGTATAAAAGCCTTGCATGCCACCTTAGGGACTTCAAGTGGATGATAAAGACAATGGAAAACCACTGAAAATTTTTAATTTGGGGATTTATAAAAGCACATTTGTGTTTTAGAATGATAATACTTGTGGCAATATGGAAAACTGATCAAATAGCAATGATTTTCATGAATATCCATCTAGTATCAATATAATTTCCTTCATTCTGCAACTAAGGTATTTATTTATCCATTTATTCATCTAACAACTATCATCTGCCAAAATTCCTATTTTCAGTTATCATGATCAAGTCTGTATTACTACCATTGATTAAGTAACAGTTAATTCCTTTCCTCAAGAAGCCCCAATGCTCTTAGATTTTTCCTTGTACTAACTTTACAAATGTGACTTTCAGTAGTAGTTAAGCCTCATCTACATCAAACTCCTTGCCAGTTATAATTATGCAATATGGAAGTATATATTATTATTCAAATTATTTTAAAACGTTTTTTAAAAAAGAAAAAACACAAGTTGCCAATATCAAGAATGAAAGAGAAAACATTACCATGGATCTTAGAGATATTAAAAAGATAATTAATAACAATTAATAACAACTTTATACCAATAATTTCAACAATGTAGGTGAAATGAACAAATTCCCTGAAAGGCACAAATAACCAAAACAGACAAAAGAAGAAATAGGAAGCCTGAATGATCCTATATCTATTAAGTAACTAGAATTCCATAATTTAAAATATTTTTTCTAAAAAAACAAACCCTCCAGGTCCAGATGACATCACTGGTAAATTCTACTGAATATTTAAAAAATAATAATAAACATGCAAAAACTCTTTAAGAAAAAAAGAAGGAGGAGGGGATATTTCCCAATTTATTTTATAAAAATACCATTACTATGATACCAAAATCAGACAAACACTACAAGAAAGAAAACTACAAACCAATATCCCTACAGACTCAAAAGTGTTCAACAAAATATTAACAAGTTGAATCCAGCCATGTACAAAAAGAATATTACATCATGACAAAATGAAATTTAATTTAGTTTAACACTCAAATCATTTTTAAACTTTAAAAACAGATTTAATCTAACATAAAGCTTCAATAAGCACACATGAGGTAAATGACTGACAGAGGGAAGTTTGAAAAATGGAGAAAGACAAAATAAAAGTTTCTTAAATTAAGAAAATAGAGAGAGAGAGATGAAGCCCAGATCAAACCATTCACAAAACATTTTTATTCATAAATGCTAATTGATTCCGATCTCGGTTGGATTATTATTTATAAACTAAGTAATAACCATAAAGGAAAAATCTGAAAATACAGAGACATCCACTCTATTTCTATTATTTTTGTATTTACCATAATATTTAACTTAAATTCAAAAATTATCAATATCTGTATCATCCTCCTGAACAATGCAAGGTCTCTAGAACACTTTAACTCTGATAATGCCTCACAATTTACAGCTGTGTATTTTAGCTATATCGTTTTTACCTCCTCAAAAATTATTTTTCATATAGTTTGCTTAGATTTGCCTATACTTTTATATATTTTGTTTTTATCATCTGTTCCTGAATCTCAGACCATCAATTTGGAATAACGTTCTTCCATCTGAAGTATATATTTTAGAATTTCGTTAGGCTAGAGATTGTTAATGGCTAACCCTAAGATTTTATTTAACATTTGTCTGAAATGTCTTTATTTTGCCCTCATTTGGAAAGATGTTCTATATGGACTTGCTATTCTAGGTGAGAGTTATTTTCTCTCAACACATTAAAATTATTCTTTCTTTTGTCTTCCATGGTTGCTCTCAGTTTAATTACCTTTTCTTGGTAATCTGGTTCTTTCTTTTAAGAGTTTCCTTGTTACCGGTGTTCTGCATTTATCTACAAGGTGCCTGGGTGTGGGTTTCTTTTTATTAATCCTGTTTGAGAATTAATGTGCATTTTGAATCTTTGGATATATATTTTTCATTAGTTCTGGAAAGTTATCTACCCTTAACTACCATTAATATTGCCCCTGCCCCATTCTATCTCTCAACTCTTACTAAAATTCTAATTTTATACGTGTGAAATCTTCCCACTCTATCATCATTCATGTCTCAGTGTCTCTTCATATTTTCTGTTCCTCTATCTCTCTATACGACATTTTACATAACTTTTAGTTCTATCTCCCAGTTCACTACTTCTGACTTCATAAGTATCTAATCTGCTTTTAAACCAGCCTTTGGATTTTTTTTCAAGTATTATACTTTTCATTTCTAGAGGTTCTATGTGATTCATTTTGAAATCATCTTGTTCATCTTTTAGTCTTTTATTTATTTCACTATATATTAAACATACCAATTGTGTTGATATTAAATAATTCAAATAATGAAAGCTTTTCTGGGTTTATTGTTTCCACTGGTTCTTGCTCATTGTGGACAGTTTCCTTGTGTGTTTTGTGATTTTTGATGGTAACCTAGTAACTCTTGGCATTTATCTGTAGGACTTTTTGAAACCTGGATTCAAGGCACATCCCTTCTAAGAGGATTTGTGTTTACTTTTTCCAAACCTTACAGGAACACTACCAACCTGGCATCACTTTAAACTTAATTTTCACCTTAAAGTTTTTCAGACCATTTGAGTGGTGTGAATCAGGCTGTAATCCTCTAGGAGCTGGCTTATGGTTATGAATTCTGAAGAGATAATTTTGCTCCTTCAACCAGTGCCAAAGTTTAACCACTGCAGTTTTCCTTGATGTTCCCTTAGGAAATGGGAAACAAGGCAGGTTTATTTCAGTGTCACACTGAGTAAGTGTACACCCTCAGCATCTAGTTTACTTTCACAACGAATATTCTGCATCCTAGTGAAATGTTGTAAAAGGGTCTCAAAATTAGACTCCTCAATTTGAGAGGACTTTGGAATTAACCTTTTGTCCCTTGTCCTCCAGAAGAACCTGAAAAATGAAGTTCAAGTTCAAAATATTTGGCACATGCCACCAAAATGAACAACATCTTCAGTGTTCAAGTTCATGCTCTAACTTAGTTTTGGCATCTGATCTTGCCATCTCACTGATGCATTTAAACACAAGTTTCCTATTTTTAAAAAATCCAGGATATTCAGGGTTTTTTGTTTGTTTTACAGTGGGAGTGTCAGTCTGGGTATCTAGTGCATGATGCTGCCAGATATGAAAGTCTTTTTTCACATGTCTTCTCTGGTATTATTTCTGCTGGCTGTAAGACTCTCTTTTCACATGGTGCCAGTTATCAGTGTATTGTTTCAGTTCCAAATTCACTCTTCATTGCCTGCTGTGTAAAAATGCAGCTGGCTTTTTAAATAGTTTTTATTTGCCAGCCTAGATAATGCTAAGCTTTGTCAGTAGAGGGCGGTGGGAAGACATTACAGGAGGAAGGGATTTTTCTTTTCATTCCTGGTGTGCTCCTGCAGCAGGCTTCTGCAGCATATGCAGCTTCTCCAGCACCAGGCTCCTATAGTGCACATAGCTTCCCAGGCACCACCTCCTGCAGTGTGGGCAGCTTCTCCAGCACCAGGCGCCTGCAGCTCAAGAAGCTTGTCCAGTGCAGGGCAGCCAGCGAGGAGCAACAAGGAGCAAGGAGCAGCCAATAGCTTCCTCTAGCACTAGCTTGGGCTGTTTCCTAGCAGAATGCATTCAGTGAGACACCCTCCTGTAAATAGCTTTTCCCTGCACCCCAGAGGATGTATAATATTTCTAGGACTTCCATCACAGCAACTTCTCCACCATTCAGTGAGTCCTGGGGGTCTGGATATCAGATCTGGGGCAGAGGGGAGCAATAGCTCTTCCTTGGGTGTTCTATCTCAGTGCTAGGGGTGGGTAGTGGCTCATTCTTCCCAACTGCTATTTCTGTATTCTTTAGAGTTCTCTTTACTTCTTACTAGCCAAGCCCTCGTTAATAAGATCCGCTGTTGTAGTTAATAATTCTTTATATTAAACTTTCCCTGTTCAATTTATTGGGTTTTTTTTTTTTTTTTGAGACAAAGTCTTACTGTGTTGCCCAGGCTAGAGTGCCGTGGTGTTAGCCTAGCTCATAGCAACCTCAAATTCCTGAGCTCAAGTGATCCTCCTGCCTCAACCTCCTGAGGAGCTGGGACTACAGGCATGCGCCACCATACCCGGCTAATTTTTTCTATATATTTTCAGTTGCCCAGCTAATTTCTTTCTATCTTTAGGTAGAGACGAGGTCTCGCTCTTGCTCAGGCCAGTCTCGAACTCCTGAGCTCAAACGATCCTCCTGCCTCGGCCTCCCAGAGTGCTAGGATTACAGGCGTGAGCACCGCGCCCAGCCTATTGTATGTTTTTTTGTCTCCTGATTCGGCCTTGACTGATGACTATACCTTCATCTGGTAATCTCCTTCCTTCTCATCAAGATTCATCTCAGCCATTATCACCATTATGGTTTAGGTTTATTAGAATGAATCACATCAAAGTGCCATTTTTGTAGGTCAAAAATAGTTGAATATTGGCAATTTCAAGTGGTTCAAAATAATATTTTCTCTGTAGTTCCCACTGCATACCAGCACTTATCCCACTAATTGAAAATATCAATTTTTGAAATAATGTCACCTACTATAAGACTGCAAATTCTTGGTAACAATTTTTAATCTTTTATTCTTAATGCCTAAATGCCTAATCCAATTCACAGTAATTACTATATGCTGAAAAAATAAAATATGCTGTTGAAATAACTGAATGCTGGCAAATCACTTAGTCTTGCTAATCTTCAATTTCTTCCTCTTCTAACTGGATCATTAACACCTGCTCTATCTAATTCTAAAGTTCTTAAAATGGACTAAGTGAGTGTTTGTTCCCACTTCCTTAGTACAGTTGAAGGCAGATCATGCTACTAAATGTGTTACTTCATGTGGGAAAAATAATTGAAGAATCATTCTTTTAATGACAAGATTTGATTTTTCCAATATTATAATTAATTGTAGAATTATTTAACACAAAAGTATAGAAAAATAAAAATTATTCAAAGTCCTACTAAGCAGAGATAAAACTATTAATATTTTTACGTAATTATTTCTAGTAGTTTTCCTGTAAATATTGTAGAAAGTAAAATCGAAAAAATATGTAGAGTTTTTAATTCTGTTTTTTTCTATTCAATGCAATGTTGTGAACATTTTCCTATATCATTAAATGCTCTTTGAAAAACATGGTTTTTTGGCTGAGTAATATTTCATTACATGAATAAACTGTCAATAACTTATCAAATTATTTGAACGTTTATGATATTTTTCATTTTTTGCAATTATAATACTATTAAGATAAACATTCTTACAAATGCTTATGCACATCTCTTATTGTTCCTTAAAAGAAGTTTGTGGGAAGATATATTAGATCAAAGCATACAAATATTTTTCATAAAATAGTTTTTATGAAACTATTGCCAAATTTCCTTCCAGAAACCATGCACTAATTTGCACTCCAACATTTGATGCATATTCAACAACAAAATGGTTTAGGGAAAAAAATTGCCAATTTAGTTGTTGAAAATACTATTTATTTTTATTCATATTTCTTTTATTTTTAGTAACCGTTGTGCATGTTTTTATATTTATTGTTCTATGTATCCTTTTGATGTTAAGTATTTATTTATAATATATGAACCCTGTTTTTTAAAAATTGGGATCAACACATTTTTACTTTTAATTTTTAAAATTCTTCATTATAGCATGGGTATTTACCGATTTTTCATATATTTTAAAAATTGTTTTTCTTATTTTCATTTTAGTTTTATGGTACATTTGTGAAGTTTCATATTTTTATATAGTCAAATATCTTGATTATGTATTGACTATGTAATTAATTTTTACTCTAGTGTTTCTTAGATCGATTTCATGTTAAGAGGATTCCTCCTTATCCTGACATCAGAGGCACCTCTATTCCATCTTTTTCTATCCAGTCCTAGCTGTTTTATTCTTTCAGTTTTGGTATATCACATGAGATACAGTATGACTTGTTTTTTCTAAAAATGTAATGATGTACCAATTATTTCATAATCTGAAAGTTAACCTTAATATATTTGTGAAATCTTTGAAAATACCAGCACTTTTCGAGGGATGAGGATTTGGAGGAACTGAGTCATGTGCTTAAAAAAAAAAACTAGCAATAAATATAATCTTATTTTATTTGTTTTATGAGTGCCTGATAAAGAATGTAGTATCTGTAACAGTCTAGCCTTTATAGGCCTTTTATTATTTATAATTTTCATTAAAGAGATCATTCTTCTCAACATGTGAGTGGATTCTGTCTGCTAAAATGAGTTTTCCTGGCTTATATATGGTAGGCCTGTTAGTAGTCAATTGTCTTTTGAATTTGAAATACTGTCTTTGCTGAAGGTGTAGGGGTGTGTGTGTGTGTGTGTGTGTGTGTGTGTGTGTGTATGTGTGTGTGTTTTATGTTCGTGAAATATCTGGCAACAACTCCAGTGGAGCTGTAAGAAATAGTAACTTTACAAAGTGTCCCTTCCTGCTCCATTCTTCTGGCTTCCAATACATTGTCCTTTTTTTGCTTGTCACAAAAGATGGCCCTCTTGCTCTTTTGTTCTCAAAGCCAGCATCTCACACATCCAGGGTCTGTGGGTTGGGTTGTATGAGGGTTGAGGAGGTTCCTGGAGTGTTCTTACTCGGGTGTGACACATACCTTCACGGAATGTATTAGAATTCCCCAGGGGATTTTGGATCTCTCCCATTTCCCTGAGAGTTCCATATACACTTTCCACCAGCAACCCAAGATAACTACCCTCAAGACTCATTGAAAATACAGATTAGATCAAAGTTCTTGTTGGAAACAACAAACTACCACTCTGGCTAAATTACTCAGAAAAAGAACTTAGTTTTTAATTTTAAAAACTATCATCATGACATGGAGACCACTGCAACTTCCACTACGCTATTGCCAGGATGGATTCTGAGTGGTCTCTACTTCTCCACATCCTGACTTTAACTCAGCGTCCAGAATGGGTTAAACTGATTGGTGGAATTTATGACATAGCTGCAAGGGATGCTTGGAAAGTGAGTTACTGGTATTTTTAGTATCTTAGATGAGAGTTACTTGCCTTATGAGCAAGGAGTTCATAACTTGGTAGACATCAAGAATGTCAAATGTCCGTTCCCTAGACCTGCGTCCCCAAACCCCAGGCTGCAGAGTGGTCTGCAGTCCACCAGAAACTGGGCCACGCAGCAGGAGAAGAGGGGATGAGCCAGCGAGGGAAGCCCCACCTGCACCCACAGCCGCTCCCCGTCGCTCACATCACTGCCCGAGCCCTGAGCCCCGTCAGATCAGCAGGGGCATCAGACTCTCACCGGAG
>RJWJ010036009.1:0-16321 GCA_004363605.1 Indri indri
GGGTAGCACATGTGCAGTTGACAGCACTGTGTGAAAAGCCATTTCTTCACGTGGACTCTGCTGCTTTCGAAATGTTTCAATCCCAATCCAAACACGTGCCACTCAGCACAACAGTCGCCTCTGCCAATTGGACTCCAAGTGCAAAGCCATTCAATCAATGCCAATTAGGAAGTTCAGGGAGTTATGACATGCCATGACCCATTGGACCCCATGCGGCAGCCTCAAGCATAACTGGAGCTTGTCTGGAATCCCTCCGTTCCTCTGTACTAACATAGAGGATTTTAATCACAAATTTGCAGCTCCCTCTCATTACGAAGGGGAGAAATCCCTCACAATGTTGCTAATTGACCTTAATCTAATGTGATGTGTAATACACTCAGCTGGAACCTCAGGCACCCAGAAATAGAACAGTAAAACACCTCTTAAATCTAAATTATATTTGAAATCGCAGATTAGATCATTCCCAGCATCTTCAAACAAACCACAGCCTGCTGAAATTTATCTTGCACTTTACAAACAAGGCAGAGACTCCATCCTGACATGCTGAATGCTTTATGAGTTCATCTACCTTGAAAGTCACACACCAGTGTCTTCCTAATGCAGCACATGGCTGCCGCCTGCAAAGGGACGAGTGGTCTGGCACAAGGGCACCGACCCCACACCTGCACTGGCTCTGAGATCAGGCTGACCCGTGGAGGATCAGGTGCCATGTTTCAGGGGCAGACAGGCTGGGCTCATTAGCATTTGGCATTTACCAGCTCTGTGACCTTGCGCCAGTGACAGCATCACTGGACCGCCAGCCCCTCACTGGTGCGGTGCTGGTGATTCCGTGTGCCTTGCAGATCCGTTGTGACATCTAGAGACACTGTTACGGAAATGGTGTCTCATAGCAAGCACTCAGTAAATTACACAGATTAGCATTATTATTACAATGAAGCACTGAGACTTTTAGGAAAATCTGTTTCTAGCTAGAGGAGATCAGTGAAAGTTGGTGATGTGACCATACAAAGTCAGCTCTTCTTTGTTTTCTGTTTGTAATTAACATTTTATTTTTAGATAACATAAACATATAGGTATTAGAAATAACACCGAGACATCCCATCTACCTGTTACCCAGTTTTCCCCAAAGTAGTATCCTGCAAAACTATACATTGTCACTGTTACAGGGAAGATAAAGAGCAGTTCTGTTGCCACCAGGACCCCACGTCGCTCTTTTGTCTGCCCCAGCTCCTCACTCTTCCACCATCCTTCACCCCTGGCAGCTACTAATCTGTTCTCAATTTCTGTAATTTTATCAGTCAAAAATTTTATATAAATGGAACCATATAGTATGTAAGATTGGGAATTGACTTTTTTCACTCAACATAATTCCCTGGAGATTCTCCCAGGGTGTTGCACGCACCGTTGTTCATGCATTTCATCCTTGAGTGTGTTCCACGGTGTGGATCTGCTAGTTTGTCTAACCGCTTACTCATTAAAGGAGGGCTGGGCTTCTTCCAGTTCTTGGCTACTAAAAGTAAAGTTGCTGTGAATATCTGTGTACATGTTTTCATGAGAAAATAGTTTGATTTCTCTTGAATAAATGACCAAGAGTGTAGCTGCAGAGCCATTTGGGAGTTGAGTGTTCATTTATGTAAGAAACTGCCCAAACCTCACCTTAGGCCCACATACCCTTGATCCTCAAAGAGTGAATTGTTCTCACTCCATCCCATGTGGCACAACAGGTGCTTCCTAACCCCCAGACCTCTCCCAAAAGGTGGCTCTTTATCCCATCCTGATGGTGAAGAGATTTCACACCACCTGACCACAGAGTACAAAAACTGCTTTCCTATAAAAGCACAAAAGGAGGGTCCACGGATGCAAAAGTAAGGGGCTGAAACGGATTTAGTAGTGACGTTCCAGCCCCCAAACTGTTATAAATGCATCCAGAAACACATCCCTGGTGACTTCACCGTCTGTCAGCTTGCTTGTCCATTGGGAGCTCAGTGAGGGCAGCAGAGGTGTGTACCTCATGGCACAGCTGCCATGTCATCCACTACAGTTTCCTCAGCAGCCGTCACCTCCCCTGAGTTCCTACCTGCTGGCAGACCCTGCTCAAGCAGCCTCACGGGGCCCACTGTATTCACTGGGATTTCGGATGCTGTCATCAGACCCACAACAGCTGTTGGGGGAGAGAGAAGCGTTCAGGAGCTCAGACAACAGGTCTCCAAGGAGACAAAATTTCCTTCTGGGACCCAGGGAAAGACCAGGAGTTGTTGTGAGGTTGGGTGGTGACGGGTTTCCCTCATTCCTGCTACTTCTCTTGCAGGAACTCTGACTTGCTGTCCAAGAACCAGTGGGTACCGCCACCAACACACGAAGGACCCGATACCTACCTTTGTGTGTGTGTGCGTGTGTGTCTTTGTGAGTCCTGATACTCAGTAAGTATTAATCTCCTCTGTGTCACAGGTTCTCTAATTGGTGTAGTGAACAAAGCTGTGCTGATATCCCTGTCACCTGCAACCTGAAATTCTAAAAGACAAGAAGAAAGAAAACAAGGAAAAGTGTGTGTATCATGGTTATTTGCAAGGAAGCAGAGAAACTTAGAGAAGAGTGTAGAATGCCTGGGGTTTGTGTGTCTCTGGGACCATCTGTTAGTGTCTCTGGCCCTTATATCTTTGGGTTTGTGAGTTTATGTGTCTGTAGCTGGGTTTGCCTATCTGTATATATAGTGACGAAGTGTTTGTGACTGTGTGTGTTTTTCTGGGGGGCTGTGTGTGTGTATTGTTAAGTCTGGAATGCCTTTATTTCATTTTCTTGCCTGATTTCCCTGGGAGCACCTCCCAAACTGGTTGAATAAAACTGATGAAAGCAGATTCCTCATTTCGTTTCCGATTTTAGATATTAAAAATCCAGTTTTTCACCATCAAGGTGATGTGAGTTTTTCATATATGGCTTATAGCAAATTGAGGAAGTTGTCTTCTATTCATAGTTTATTGTGGATTTTTAACAGGAGTGGGTGTTGAATTTTGTCAAATGTTTTTCTGCATCAATTGAGGTAATTGTTTTTTTCTATCATTTTGCTAATGTATATTACATTGTTTGATTTTCATATGTTGAACCATCTTTATGTTCCAGAAATAAGTCTCACTTGGTTATGCTATCAAAATAAAAAAAAATTTATTTTTTTAATTTCTTTTTTTAAAAGAAACTGCCAACCTTTCCCAGAGTGGCTGTACTTTTTCATATATCCACCCACTGTGTATGACTAATCCAGTTCCTCTGCATTCACGCCAGCATTGGGTGTTGTCACTAATACACACACACACACACACACGTATATTTTATTTTAGCCATTCTGATCATTGTGCAATGATATCTCATTGTGGTTTTCATATGCATTTTCCCTAATACCTACTTATGTTGAACACATTTCCATGTGCTCATCAGCCATCTGTATATCCTCTTGGGTCAAATGTCTGTTCATTCCCTTTACCTATTTTCTAATTGGATTATTTGTATTTTTACTCTTGAGTATGAGACTTATATTCTATATTCTATAGTGGTCCTTTGCTAGATATATGGTTTGGAAATATTTTCCTCAGGTCTGTAACATGTCTTTTCATCCTCTTATCAGAGTTTTTCACCAAGCACAAGTTTTTAACTTGATGTTTTATAATTGATAAGTTTGCCTTAAACAGATTGTGTGTTTAGTGACAAACTTAAGAACGCTTTTCTTAATTCTAGATTCTAAAGTTTTTCTCCTATGTTTTATCTCCAAGTTACATCTTTCATCTAAGTCCATGATCCATTTTGAGTTAACTTTTGTATAAGCTATGATATTTGAGTCAAGGTTAATTTTTGATCTATGGGTGTACAATTATTTTGGTATCATTTATCAAAAAAGCTACCCTTCCTCTGTTAAATTGCTTTTGCAACATTGTCAAACGTCAGTTTGGTATATTTGTGGGGGCCTAGATCTAGTTGTTTCTTCTGTTTCATTGATCTATGTGCCTATCTTTCCACCATTAACTTACTGTTGATCACTGTGGCCATATGGTAGGCCTTAATATTGGGTAGAGTGATTCCTCCCACTTAATTATTCTCATATGTGTGTGTGTGTGTGTGTGTGTGTGTGTGTTTTAGGTATCCAGGGACTTTGCCTTTTCATATAAATTTTAAGGTAAGCTTGCCTATGTCTACAAAAATCCTTCCTGGGATTCTGATAAGAATTGGATATAACATGTAGATTAATTTAGAGAGAAGTGACATAGTTACTATGCTGCTTCTCCCAATCCATGAACATGTTGTGCCTTCATTTATTTAGATCTTCTTTTTTTTAACAACATTTTAAAATTTTCAGTATATTGAGCTTACACATTTTGTTAAGCATATACCTAAGTATTTCAATTTTATCAGAGCAGTTATAAATGGTATTGTGTGTTTAATTTTAGATTCTGCATGTTGGTTTTTTTGTTTAGTTTTATATAGAAGTAAAATTGATTATTTTGTGTTGACCTTATATCCTGTAACCTTGCTGAAGTCATTTCTTAGTTCTAGGAGTTTTGTAGATTCTTTGTGATGTGCTATGTAGACAACCATGCCATCTGAAAATAGGAACTGTTACATTAATATTCTTGCTTTCTAGTCTGTATCCCTATTATTTATTTTTCTTGCCCTATTCCAGTGGACAGAACTTTAAGTACTATGTCGAATGAGAGTGATGAGAGCTGTCATCCTTTCATGGGGAAAGCATTCAGTGTTTCAGTGTGAAGTATGGTGCTCCTTCTTCATTTTGAATGGATCTGAAGCAAATGCCATAGGCTAGTCCCAGATACTTAGAAAGGTCTGCTGTGCCCACCCTCTAGCCATTTTATTGAAATTTGTAGTTCCCCACCCCCCAACCCTACCATATACTACAGCTCTCAGACTGCTAAAAATTAAAGCTGGGTCTGTTATTTCTTATCCTTAGATCATAAACAGAATCTCTTATAAGGACTCCAGGAAATTGTGTTAAATCTTCACAGTTATTCTCTGCCCTGGTTAAGAATAGAGGACATACAATATACTTTGAAATAATGAAAGGAAAAAAATCAGGATAATTTTATTGATTTTGAGAAGAGCAAATTGTTACGAATTGAATTGTGTCTCTTAAGATGACATGTTAAAGTTCTAACCCCCAGTACCTCATAATATGACTGTTTTTTAGAAATAGGGTCATTATGGATTTAGTAAGTTAAGGTCATACTAGAGTGGGGTGGGTCTTTAAACTGGTATGACTGATGTCCTTGTAAGATAAGAAGAAGACACAGACACACAGGAGAGAAAGTCATGAGACACTGGAGGCAAAGACTCAAGTGTTGCAGCCGCGCACGGAGAAATGCCCAGGATTGCCGACAACCACCAGAGCTGAGAAGAGGCAGGTCGTGAGTCTCCCCGACAGGTCTCACAGGGAGGGTGGCTCTACCAAAACCTTGATTTGGGACTTCTACCCTCCAGAACTGTGAGACAATAAACTTCCGTTGTTTTCGTATTCTCAGTTTGTGTCACTTTGTCATGGCAGCCTGAGAAAACTAATTCACGAATTCTAACAAACTCACTAAAGTCATCTACTACATTTCACTTTCTGTTTCTAATGCCTATACCTTATCTTCCCAGTCACCCTAAAAGCTCCTGGAGGATAAGGAATGTCATCCAGAAGACCATCAGATGGCTAAATAGTAGACAGGAGAGCTCTATTGGCAATATCAGTTTGCAAACAGGAAAGACACCGTCTCCAGCGTGGACCAGGGGTGCTCTCTCTTCAAAGAGGGGAAGGACAGGTGGGGTCTTATGCCTCACTGGGCCTGAGTCACACATATTCAGCAGATTTGGGAAAAAAACCTATGCATATTTATGAGGAGAGTCAAATGCCTGCACAATGGATAAACATGCATGTAACATACATCCAATGTTCACTTTGGAGAGCAGCTTTAGCATCAAAATGAGGTAGTATTCAGCTCTTTACGTTGAACTATAAACTGGGTCGTACATCGCAGTTAAGAGGGGTCTGATACCTCCTCTTGTTAGGGAGTTCAGAGACGTAGGAATTTAGAAATTAGCCATGCCAGCTGGGGGCCCTGAGCCCTTGACCCATCGGTAACTTTGTTTCCTTAACCTCAGTGTCCATCTTAGTTGATACGCCAGCATCTATTTTGGTCTCTCAGATCATGGGAGCATATTTTAAACCACTCAAAACATCCATGATTCAACCCAGAACATACAATGTGCTTCATGCATACTTGCGGGTCCCTTAGGCATGTGCTTTCAGCCGAGGGCATGGGCTCTGGAGGCAGAGAAGACTTGACACCATCCATCTCTGTCCTGGACACCGGGAGCCAGTCACCTAGCCTCCCGGAGCCTCGCTGCTGTCTCTGTGCAATCAGATGGCCACAGCACTTCCTCAAGTCTCTTCTTACCTTTTACTCGCTTTCTTCTTGCTGAGAAAAATATTTTTTAACCATCTCTCACCTGCAGGTCTATCTTTGCATGCTCCAAACTCTAACGCACGCTTCCTTCCCCAGGCTCGTGTGTGAGCAGCATGCAGGAGCTGACAGAGCTTCCACACTGTGCATCTCCCAGTGGGAATGTGGCCCAGGCTTGCCAATCCCTGCGCACGGGCGAGCAGCACCACTTTCTTTCCCATGGATGCATCATGACACACAGGACGCCTCCATCTCAAGTAGGCAGAGTTACCTACAATGAGTCTGGTATTTAAACTACATTTAAAAATGACCTGATATTTTGAAAGTAGAAATAAAAAGGAAGTCCACCTCACAGATCTACCATGAATACCAAAAGACCAAACTCATGTGGGATAGCTGTTTGAACATTATAAATTGTTCAAAAGCTAAGAGCAACTGCAGCCAGCCCCAAACACCTTCGCCATTCCTCAAGGCCCTACATTCTCAACTGCAGGACACAGGACAGTGGGGGTCCCTCGTACATTATTAGAGATGCCAGAATCTTAGAGACTTTTCAAATGGTGGCCAAAAAAAAGTATGTATAATATTATTATATAAGAATCTCCCAAAAAGGCTTTGTACTCTTCAGATTTACAGATGTATGTGGTAATGTTAAGGGAGAGAAATAAGTTAACGTAACAACAGCCCTGTATAGAATCGAATGACCATGACGTATTCCCCTTCTTAGGGGCCTTTTAAGTAGACCCTAAACTGAATAAAGACACTGTGAAACTTACAAAGGAAGATTTCAGCAAAGGTAAGTTTTTCTGAAAGTTCCTTTTTTCACTCCACTGAAATCCTGAAATTCAAATTATGCCAGAATCAACTGGAAGTTTTCAAAGAGCAGTTTCTGAGACCCTACCTGCCACCTCCTTCCATCAGATTCTGATGTGTTAGATATTGAATATCGCCATGGGATCTTCATTTTACATGAATTCCAAGGCATCTCCACTACACAGACACACTTGGCAGTAACTAATCAAGCCAACTTCAGGTTCCCAAAACTGGAAATCTTATAAGATAGGTCAAGTGTTCTTAAGAGTGTTAAAAAAAAAAAAAAAAAAAAATTCAATGGTACATGTTAAAGCCCAGTAAGCAAGACTTTATCTAGGACAATTGCATTAGGTATAGGGGCCACTGCAATGGGCTCTTGCAATGGGGAGAGAGATTGAGTCCGATTCCAAACGTAGTGTCAGCAAGTAGGAATTTATAGCCAAGGAGCAGGGTAAGGGTCATGGATAGAAAATAACTAAGAGGAAACATAAGGGGAAAAAGGGAAGTGGCTAAACTGATCTAACAGGATTCTCACTAGAGACAGGTCAGGGTGATCATACGTCACTCAGAGGAGGGTGGAGGATGAGGAACCTGTTTAGATATCCAGGATGGGACGTTCTTGCTGAGTGGAGCAGGTTCTTTGCTAAAACTGGCTTTTATAGGTAAATGCACAGATGGGCCTTAGTAGAAGGTTTAGGAGGCTGAGTCAGGTTTGGCCCAGCCAAGAATCTTTGTCAGAGGATACGGATGAAATTCAGGGCACAGGGAGATCTGGGGTGAGTAGAAAGAGGATACCAGGGTCTTGTGGGAATGCCTCAAAACAGAATATGAAAAAAAAAAATTCCTCCATTCTATAGAATAACATTCAAGCCTCACACCTGGTCTGACCATCCACTAGAGAAGGACTCTGTGCAGTGAATTCTGCCTTTTCTTGATTTCTTTTCCAAAACTACTTCTAAAGACAATGCTGCAAAATGAGGACTTTGAGGTCTGACCCTCTGCTGGAATTAATTTTTTTGGACAAATATTCCCTAAAATAAATCACAAATAATTTATTAATCTCAGAAGGAAAGTAACTTGAGAAGATGAAGGTATAAAGTCGAATTTATTATTTTAACCACATAAAACTCATCTTTTTTTGTGAACACCATATTTTCTGTGTAAGAAAAAGGCATATTGCATATGCATGAAAATCAATGCATCTATATTATATTCAAACAGTGCCAATGGCACTAACAAATGCATAATCAGTCTAGCCCATTCCTTTGAAAATAAATTGATTTTTCAGCACTTTTCCCAAACTCCAGTTGCTTTGAAAACAAAAATCATTTCCTTTCTTTCTGACACCAGTGCATTTTAAATGTGAACATTTTCTCATCTAATGATTGTTTTTGTGGTTTTCTGCCACTGATTGGACATATCTAATTATCCAAATGGCTATTTAAATAAAATGCATTTTCAGTAATGTCCTTAAAGTGAAGCTTGAGGAGATGCAGCTGTCTGTGACCTTTAAACCGCAGCCACCTTCCTGGGCTCAGCTCTGAATGAAATATGACACTGCAAACCATCTTGACTCTGAGACTCATAGATTGCTACTGAAATCTACATGTTTTAATTTTTTAATTGCAAATACAGCAGGTGCATGGCTATAAAAGGTGATGAAAATGTTTGTACAAGATGTGAAACTGGCTGTTTTCCACTTATAACAGGATATGAACCCAGATTTATCACCAATGCTTATTTTCTGATGACATTTTTATGAAAAGGAATAAAGATTGGGAAACTTTGCTCCTCTCTGCTCAGTCTTGACTGGAAACCATACTGTAGTATTGGTCACCAATGTGTTCTCCACTTTGCAAAGCATCCTAAATGGAAGCATGATAGTTTTTTATAATATCATCTAGTATGACTGTTATGAAGATCTGTATTGGTTGGCTATTAAGATACATTATATTAATATTTATTATTTATTTGTATTTGTACATATAGCTTTCCCAAAACCCACTACTTTCCTAAGCACTTACATTGTAATCACTTTTCTTTTTCCTCATATGTCACAGATATAATAATTGCCCTTGTAAGTACTGCATTTGACATATTGTCCACATAAATAAAGAATATGGGACTACGTAAGAATTGCTACATAATACTGTAGTCGGGATATTACTGCACTGTCTTCATTTTAAACCAGAGGATCTGAACTGAATTTCAATTTGGGGGTGTGTGTTTTTTTATGAACTGAAATGTATAGCAACAATAACAACCTTCTGACTGTTTTAAGTAGCTTCCTCTAATGACATTCTTTTCTTTCCTTTTGGATGCCGGTCTCACCAGCCATCTCTTAATTCTTTACAAAAGCCAAATGCCTTCTAGCAATAGAAAGAGGCCTTATGCATATGTTGTTCCTTTTATTCAAAATGCCCCACTCCTCCACTGTGCTCTCTACACTCTGTTTAATTAACATCTACTCAGCTACAGATGTAAGCTGAAATGCAATTTTCTCGGGAGTCCTTTCTCTCCTGTGCACACCCATATAGTCCATAGCACTGAGACCTCTCCGTAAACAGCACCTGTTGTAGCCACACCCAGTGGGCATCAGATTCTGAGGCCAGGGGTGAAACAGAATGGCTGGGGCTGACTAGGAGGGACTGGAATGCATAAATGCTATCTGCCGTTGGTGATCTTGAACAGCGGCATGGCATGGTCAGATTTATGTTAGAGACGGATCACACTGGCAGCAATATACAGTGGATAAGATGAGATTGATTTACAGAACATTCAAGAGTAAAATTGTTGATTAAGATTTGGTGACTGACTTGATATGGATCTAGGAGAGAGGAGTCTCAGGCAGCCTGTGGGCTTCTGGTGGTGGCTGGGTAAGTGGCAAGTGTGGAGACAGAAACGATGCAGATGGGGATGGAGAGACACAGGGAAGTGACAGCTCTGTCTAAAGACAGGATGAGTCTGAGTCCCTGCAAAGCAGCCTAACGGGTGTAAGGGTTGGATATAGACATGTGAAAGTCATCCCCACAATTAATGGGTAGTTTAAATCATGAGAGCTTTTGCGCTCCACCAGAAGCATTTAAACAGACCTGGGGAGAGAATAGACAACCCATAAATAACCTAGGTAAGGAGAGAAAAGGGACTCCAGGATAAATTGAACAGCCTCCAAAGGACACGTTGCCAGAGCTGTTGGAGTACAGGATTTCCGAGACAGATCAGATTGAGGGACAAACAGTAGGTCAGGGAGAAGAGAGGTTCAGGGAAACCAATGATGGAACAAAACTATCAGACAAGTTCTAATTTCTTTCTGTAGCACTGTAGTGTGAATATAGTTAAAAATAATTTAGTGTATATTTTCAAAAAGCTATAAGAGAGGATTTTGAATGTTCACAACACAAATAAGTGTTTGAGGTGATGGATATGCTAATTACCTGGATTTGATCATTATACATTTTGTGCATATATTAAAATATTACTCTGTATCCGATAACTATGTGCGATCATTAGTGTCAACTAAAAGGAAAAGGAAAAGAGAAAAATGTATTGCTGAGAATAGCACAATAGCGTTCGTGGAATGGTAGGAGGCAGAAGGCCAACAATGTACTATAGAAGATCAAGCTCCCTTGCTTTAGGGTCCAATGCACTAGTGCGGCTTAGAGTATAGGTTGTCCCATGATTATGGGAAACACTGATGGGCATTTTTATTTCACTCTGATATTTGTATACCTGTGCTGTAACAAGAACATAATGATAAAAACAGCAATTTGATGAAAAATTTTGGACACACAGACACATAATCTTTGTACAAATAAAGAAACTGAGGCCCAGGAAAATGTAAAGAATTTCTCTAGGATCACGTGACTAGTGACCAGCAGCCATGGGCTTGACTCTGCCATGGAACTTCAGTGCCCGTGATGCCATCCCTCCCACATAGGAACACAGCCCATTAGTAACCCAAGGGAGCCCTAGAGAAACCCATTTTCCTTTCCAGTATCAGCGGATTTCACTGCCCTCTTGCAATGTTGGTGCCTGGAAGGTGACTGAACACGGAATCCAGCCGTAAGTAAAGAGATAAACCTTTCAGTGAGATTGTTGCGAATACCATTACAGTGTTTCCTGAAAACATTTTCCACATTGACAAGTCTCTGTCATCATTGCAAGTCCTGTCCTGCTGTGAATAGCTGGTGTTACTGGCAAAGGAGCAAAGAATGAAGATTTTCATAACTGCATTTCAAGGGGTCTGTTAAAAACTTAGTATCTTCATTAAGATACCTGCCTTTTCAAGACCATCTCAACCACTAGTTCTACAGCCCCTCTCAGTTTTAGTTGCCGAATCTGATACTAGTTCCATGCTGCTACTGCTCTCGTGTCCAGCATTCTATACAAAAAGATTTGATCTCATATAAATCCCCACAGCAGGGAGATGGAGGACAAAGGAAAGCAAATAAATACAGGAAGTAGATGCTGTTAGGGTAAACACTTTATGATGGAGTAAAGTCCTCCAAAAACCTGAGCATCCATAAAAGCAACAACAACACTGGCCAAAAAAAATGCAAAAAAATATTTAAGTTTAAAAAAATGTAATTGATTTTTTTAATTGAACAAGTTAAAATTATATATATTTATAGTGTACAACGTGATGTTTTCTTATATGTATGCATCGTGGAATAGCTAAATCAAGCTATTTAGCAAATGCACTACCTCACACACTTAGCATTTTTTTCATGGTGAGAACACTTTTTTTTTTTTTGTGGTGAGAACACCTAAAATTTCTTTTAGTAATTTTCGAATATACAATATTTTGTAATAAACTATCATCACCATGATGTACAATAGATCCCCTGAACTTTAAGTTTCTTTAAGTGACTTTAAGGCTCTATGCAAGTGGGAAGTGGAGTCTAAGGCAGAGCTGTAGACCAGAGTATTGAAGATGTGCCCCAATATGTGCACAGAGGCACCAAGCACAGGCTGGGAAATTTACTGATTCAAGGCTTTTAAGCAAATCTGTGTCCAATAATTTGCTGACCACTAACTTAACTGAGTGGAGACCAGAGTGGCCACACGTGACAGGGAATAAAGACTTCATAGAATTAACTCAAAGTCACTAACAAACAAACAAAGAAAAAAGCAACAACAAACCCTTGAGGCAGGGAGAAAATCTAATTTCCAGACTTGCCAAGTTATATTATTCAAAGGTCCATTTTTCAGCAGACCTTAGGAGACATGCAAAGAAATGGGAAATGCTGGCCCATATGCTAACACTGACATCAGGAGCCAGATGAGGTTATCTACTCATCATTTCTACTCAACAGTAGACAATAAAAGAAATCCATATTAGAAAGGAGAATTAAAGCTATGTTTATCTGCAGATATGTCTATACACAAGACATGATCTTATATACAGAAAATGTTAATGAAGCCACAAAACACACTGTTAGAGCTAATATATGAGTTTATCAGAGTTACAGGATAAAAGATCAATATACGAAAACCAATTGTATTTCTCTACACAAGTGATGAACAATCTAAAAATTAATTTAAGAAAACAATGACAATTTATAATATATCCAAAAGGATAAAATACTTGAGAATAAGTTTCTCAAATATAAGACTTGTACAATAAAAAATAAAATGGTGTGGAAATAAATTTAAAGAAGACCTAAATGAATGAAGACACCCCAAATTTATAAATCAGAAGAATATTGTTAAGATGTCAATTCTCAAAAACTAATCTAAAGATTTAACACAATCTCTGTCAAAATCTCAGCTGATATTTTGTATGGAGTGACATATTTATATAAAAATCATATGAAAATGCAAAGGCCCCAGAATATCTTTAATAAGAAGGACAAATTTGGAGAACTCACACTTCCTGATTTAGAAACTTATAAAACTACAGTAACCAAGACAGTGTGGTACTGGCATAAGCCATATGTGTGTGTGTGTGTGTGTGTGTGGTGCGTGTGTGTGTGTGTTTATATCAATGTAGTCACATAAAATTTATATTTTTTTATTTTTTGAGACAGGTTCTCTGTTACTCAGGCTTGAGTGCAGTGGCATCATCATAGCTCACTGCAGCCTCAAACTTCCAGGCTCAAGCTATCCTTTTGCCTCAGCCTCCCAAGAAGCTGGGACTACAGGTGCATGACACCATATCCAGCCAATTTTTCTATTTGTTGTAGAAACAGAGTCTTGTTATGTTGCTCAGCCTGGTCTTGAACTTCTGGACTCTAGCGATCCTCCTACCTCAGCCTCCTAAAGTGCTAGGATTACAGGTGTGAGCACCCAGTCAATGTAGTCAAATATAATTTAGAAGCCAGAAATAAACTCTTATATTTATGGTCAATTGATTTCCAGCAAGGATATGAAGACAATTAAATGGAGGAAAGAATATTCTTTTCAAGAAATAGTGCTTAGACAACTAGATATTTACATTTGAATGAATGGAGCTGGACCCTTACCTTAAATCATTTGCAAAAATAACTCAAAATTGTTCACAGACATAAATGCAAGTGCAAAATTTAAAAAAAACTTTTAGGGAAAACAAAAACATAGCTGTAGATTTTGTATCCTTGGATTAGGCAATGGTTTCTTAAAATATGAGACCAAATGCATGAGTGACTCAAGAAAAAGTAGATAAATTAGACTTTATTAAATTTTTTAAATGTGCTGTACAATCAAGAAAGTGAAAAGGATACCTATAGAAGAGAGAAAATGTATGCAAATCATAAGCCTGGTAAGGAAAGAGTATCGGAACTGGTTCTGTTTCTGTATAGACAACCACTGAGCAGATAAATTATTTAGCCAAAAAAAAAAAAACTTACAAATAATCCAGTAGGGAAAGGAGCAAAGGATTTGAATAGACATTTCTTCAAAGAACATATACAAATGACCAATAATCGAAGGAAAGATGCTCAATATCATTTCATTAGTCATCAGGGAAATGCAAATCAAAATCACAGAGATGCTTCTTTATAATCACTATGGTAACTAAAATCAAAAAGACAACAATGCTATGTGTTGTTGAGGATATGGAGAAATTGGAACCCTCGACCATTACTGTTGAAATTGCAACATTATGCAGACATTTTGGAAAACAGTTGGCAATTTTTGAAAATGTCAAGCATGAAGTTTCCATATGACCTAGCAATTTCACTCCCAGGCCCATACCTAAGATAATCAAAATCATATATTTATGCTAAACCCTGGATAACAGACTTAAACCTAGGGCATGAAACTATAAGAATTCTAGAAGAAAATGTTGGAAAAACTCTTATAGACATTGGCCTAGGTAAAGAATTTATGAAGAAGACCCCAAAGGCAATCACAGCAGCAACAAAAATAAATAAATGGGACCTAATCAAATTAAAAAGGTTCTGCACAGCCAAGGAAACTATCACTAGAGCAAACAGAGAACCTACAGAATGGGAGAAAATATGTGCATGTTACACATCCAATAAAGGGCTGATAACTAGAATCTATGTAGAACTCAGGAAAATCAGCAAGAAAAAAATCAAACAATCCTATCAAAAAGTGGGCAAAGGACATGAACAGAAATTTTTCAAAAGAAGATAGACTAATTGCCAACAAACATATGAAAAAATGCTCAACATCTCTAATCATCAGAGAAATGCAAATCAAAACCACAATGAGATATCACTTAACTCCAGTGAGAATAGCCTTTATCAAAAAGTCACAAAACAATAAATGTTGGCATGCATGCAGAAAGATAGGAACACTCATACACTGCTGGTGGGACTGCAAACTAGTGCAACTTCTATGGAAAGTAATATGGAGATACCTCAAAGAGCTACAAGTAGAACTACCATTTGATCTAGCAATCCCACTACTGGGCATCTACCCAAAGGAAAAAAAGACTTTCTATAAAAAAGACATCTGCACTCGAATGTTTATAGCAGCACAATTCACAATTGCAAAGATGTGGAAACAACCCAAGTGCCCGTCAATACATGAGTGGATTAACAAAATGTGGTACATGTATACCATGGAGTTCTACTCAGCCACAAAAAGCAATGGTGATCTAGCACCTCTCGTATTATCCTGGATAGAGCTGGAGCCCATTCTACTAAGCGAAGTATCCCAAGAATGGAAAAACAAGCACCACATGTACTCACCATCAAATTGGTATTAACTGATGAACGCTTAAGTGCACATGTAGTAATAACATCCAAGGGGTGTCCAGCAGGTGGGGGGTGGGGAGATGTGCATATTCACACCTAATGAGTGTGGTGCTCACCGTCTGGTGATGGACATGCTTGCAGCTCTGACTCAGGTGGGGCAAAGGCAATATGTGTAACCTAAACATTTTTACCCCTACAATATGCTGAAAAAAAAAAAAAAACCCGTGCAGAAACATTCCTAACAGAATTATTAACAGCCCAAAGTAGAAATAACCCAAATGTCCATCAGCTGAAATAAAATGGGATCTATCCACACAATGGAATATTATTTAGCAATAAAAATGAATGAAATACTGATATGTCCTGCAACATGGACAAACTTTGATTAAGCAAAAGAAACCGGTACAAAAGGCCATGCAGTGTATGATCCCACGTATGTTAAATGGCCAGAATGAACAGGCAGTTCCTAGAGAAAGGAAGTAGACCCGTGGTTTCCAGGAGGTGGGAGGAGAGTAAGTTGGGAGTGACTACTAATGTGTACAGGCTTCTTTTTGGGGTGATGAGAGTGCTCTGAAATTTGATAGTGGGGATTGATGCACAATTCTGTGAATATACTAAAACAACCACTAAACTGTACACTTTAAAACAGTGAATGTGAGGGTATGTGAATTTCATTTCAAAGAGGAAAAAAGAAGGAGTGAAGGTGTTCTCCGGACTGGGGAACAAAGTGAAGACGCTGGGCCTTGTGATCCCTCTTTACAACACAGCACCTTGGGAACGGGCTAGTGGTGGCAGGACCCTTCGGGAGCTCCAGCTCAAACCTGCCTGACATTAGGAACCACTATGGTCCAAATTAGGCTCAAACATAGATTTTAATCAATGTAAAGTCTTACCCTTACTCATTAGATTTTTCTGGATGAG